>CM064523.1:30874725-30939725 GCA_032716605.1 Paralithodes platypus
AGCCTCCATCAAGCTTAAAACAATACCCCCAAGACCCACCTTCGAGATCAATTTATGCATTTCTCGGTAGATGATGCCTCAGCCGAAGGCCGGGTTTTCTTAAATTGCAGGCTTGCTATAGCTCGCCAGGAAAAAATCAACACCTAAATAGCACGAAAGGTCTTAAAATTAACAAAGCAATAGGGCAAAAGGTCGAACAAAAAACAAGCTGATGCGGCGAACATCTTAAAATCTCAAAACTAATGGGATTCTTTATCTATGTGTGTAAAGGATAAACAATAGGCAAAGTTGACTTTAACAAGTGTCTTCCCCAAAGTTCAAAGAGTTATAGAGAGCCAAGTTCAAGGCACGTTAGAGTAAAAATGTCTTGACATGTGAAGTTTGAAGCAGTTTACGTCTTAGGATGAGGGACACACATTTTGGGGGATATAGTTCCAGAGCTTTCCAGAAGAAAGACTGAGAAAATCGGTTCACTCTTGGATTAAAGAGTTGCAAAGAATAGGGGTGGGAGTATGTTGAAAGGTTGGAGCCCCCAACTCTCCGTAAGGGGGGCTCTGTGAAAGCTCTGAAGAACACTGATTATTATAACAGCGGTAACATTGCGGCGTGTAGAAATATTGTAGGGAATTTGTAAGAGGAAGTGAGTTGGTGAGACACAATGCTTTTGATTCTACCCTTTCGAGAAGTAACGTATGGGTGGAACTCCCATACATGCGAACAATACTCGATACATGGGTGCACTGTGCAGCCCCTGTACAGAGCAAGAAACTGTGCGGGAATGAGATGAGATGAGATGAGAAATGAGAAATGGTTGAGCACACCTAACGTCTTAGAAGTTGTTTTAGCAATAGTGGTAATATGATTTTTTCAAGAAAGGTCTTTATAATTCAGATAGTCGAAGAATTTGGGGAAGTAAGTAGAATTAGGAGAGAGATACACAACACAGAAGTATTTAGCTTAAGAGTGACTGAAAAGTTTCAGCCAGAGAATTAAGAATTCAGAGGAGTCTAAATTGGGAACACGAGAGCAAGTAAGATTGTTATGTACATGTACACAACATCCACCTTTGGGTTGGAAACTAAGACAAAGAAAGTAGGAGGAGACAGAGAAGGGATTGCTTCAGCCACCTGAGTCTCGGTGAGGAAAAAAATATTAGGTTTGTTGGAGGAGAGGTGTTCGACAGAGGGAAAATTTGAGGAAAGACCGTGAATTTTACCCAAATCATGCCGAGTGACATGCCGTGGTCCAGAGCTAAACATGAGGGAGAAGGGGGTTCAGAATAAAACACCCCCATAGTGTCTTCCTGTTCGTCTACTTCCTAAATTTTACTCTTTCTCATTAGCTCATACAACCTCTCTAGAACATTTGAAGGTCTTCAAACAATGGGGCAGTATTTAGTATATGATCGTGTACTATAGAAATTATACCCAAAGACCAAATTATATATCCTGCACCAGTATTGCCAAATGTTTATTGTCGGTAATGATTTATGTTTGTATAAGGACAGGCTAATGATACCAGTGATACCATATGACGCAGGTTAGTCGTTTTCCGTTACTACAGGGTCTCTCATCTTGTTTATAGTTATCTTTTAGGTTCTCCTTGATCTGTAGGCTAGTGTTTGTCTTTACTTTTCTTCATTCCTACCTAATCTTCTTTTATATCTTCTCTCTATTCCTCTCCGTCATTCTTGTTATCACTTTCTATTCTCTCCCTTTCTCTTTCAGTCGTCCTCTCCTTTCTACCTCTCGCTATTCATCCTGCACTCATCCTCTCCTCCCTATCTCCCCCTCCTCTTCTTTGATATCCCCCTCTCTCTCTTTTTTTTCATTTTCTCATTGACTGGCTCGCTTTGCTTTCCCCTCTGTCTCTCAATCTCATGGTTGTCCTTGCCACAACTCACTCGCTCGTTCTCTCTCTCTCTCTCTCTCTCTCTCTCTCTCTCTCAACTACTACAATAAAGTAGCATTTACGACCAAATACACCTATGGTAAACGTACAACGAGTAGGTGGGTAGACTCAGTACATGCAAGAATAAGGCTTGGCTATTGTTATCCATGGCAGCTGAATTGGCAGGTAGAAGAAGAGCACAGGCAATGTAGGGTTTGCAGAGCTCCCAACAAACACTCTCTCGAGCACTATATCCTGGAATGCCCAATGATTAGGGAATACAGGAATAATCAGTTAACCACAATTGAGGATCAAGCAATATACATGCTAAAGAATAACGTAATCAATAACATACTAAAAAAACACAAGAACTTTGCCCCTCCACAATAATATGTACTGTAAACATGAACATGAACCTTATAAGTATGCACCCCTTGCCCTCCACACATCTCTTCTTTCTTACAAGGTCACACTTAAACCCTTTGTAACGCCCTCTACACGATTTCATATTTTCATTGATCATGTCACACTTATAATACCAGTCAGTATTTCTTTACTTATCACTGCTATTCTCATTTAATAGATTGACAATGTACAGTATATACATATCCCTCTGAGCCTCTAACACAGTATTTATTTAAATAATCTGTTAAGTGCCAATTCATATCCTTTTGCAAGCCAATATACATGACCCTTGCATATGTAAGCAACATAATTGTCCTCAATATTCTCGGCTAATGGTTTGACCTACAATTAAGTACCTTCGGATATGCGGCATATCCCTCCCGGAGGACTATTAGTATCTTCCTTCTGAATATTGTTTTGCTACTAAACATAATTGAATCTTGATCTTTGCATGTATACAGTTTCCTTCTTTACTTATTGATATGTTGTGTCAGGTACGATGAAGCGATACTGCTGATATCTGTAGACTTGCGTTGAAATACAAACTTTCCCTTTTTTTTTTTTTTTTTTTTTTTTTTTTTAACTACCATATTTTTTTATTTTGTTTTATCTTCAGTACTATGGCTGGCCTTAAACAACTTATTTATATGTAGTATGTCCCACCCTCCCCAACACATACACACACACACACACCTCCCCTTTCACACTTTCCTCCTCCCTGGAGTACCTTATCTCCTCCTCCTCCCCCTCCCCCCTACCCCTCCTCCTCTCCCACCCATTCCTGTACCTCCTACAACCCCCCTCCCTCTCTCCCATAACCACACACCCTACTAAATATTATATTACTATCGGCATGTAAACTTCTCCACTGGTCGTATTGCGCCAACTATCCCCTCAATAACCATTATTGTAATAAGAATTTGAACCATGTCACTCATGTTTGTAAAATATTTGTATTACTATAATTCCATTATAACTTCGGTAGTTGGTAATATTAGTCACATTATGTATGTGACTCTTGTATTCAGCTAACTATTGCCTCAATAACCGTTGATGTAATGAAGAATGTGAAGTGTCCCTCATATGATTGTAATATATTTGTGGTACTATTATTGCATAATAATTTATGTAGTTCGAAATATTAGTCACATCATGTATGTAATATTTGTATTCAGCTAACTATGATCTCAATAACCATGGATGTAAGAAAACATGAATGGCCTCCTCATATGATTGCACTAGTTTTGTAGTGCTATTATTTACCTGTCAATTAATAATTCAGTCATTTATTTTTTATTTTTTATTTTTTTATTGTTTTTTTATTTTTTTTTTCATGAGCACGTAGGCCTATATACTGTACAGCACATGTGGCAATCATATGAGGAAACTATAATAACACCAGACGACGATACTGTTATTACAATAGAATAATGGTTCTTTGAGCAGTATGTATTGCCTTACCAGTGGTTGTCCCCTTATTATTATTATTATTTGATTATTATTATTGAAATACCACAGGAACAAAAATTCCTGGGAGCGAAACTTCCACCCCCAACGAGATCCCTCTCTTTCTACCACCTCCCTCCACATGTTACACGTCTCGTTAATCACAGTCTTCTAATATACAAATCACATTTCCTTACCCCCTGACATTCTTGAAATACCCACTAAGTATATTCAATCTCACAATCACACGCTTACAAAAAAAAAAAAAAAAAAAAAAAAAATACAAAACAAAGCCCTAAGATTCGCCACAAACCAAAGATACCCCTATACAATGACGACACAACAAATACACGAATACACAAACACACTACCATTAAATGTCCGACTCCATAGACAAGCAACACAAATATGGCACAAACTAGAACTATCACAAGACCCAACTCTAGAGAAAATTAAGGAATATTATGCACAACAACCAAATTTAAGATTCAACAACTGGTTTAAAAGCAGTCTAAATAAAATAAACACAGAAGATGAACCACAGCCAATTTATTAAAGGAAAAAAAGAGGAAAAAAGAACGGGGAAAGAAAAAAGAAAATAAACAAACAAACACACAGTTTATGTTCAGCATATTAAGTGTTGGTTGACGACCGTTTGACTTCAATGTTCTCTTCGAGTGGTAGTCCCTGGAAACGAGTGCATTATTTGAAGCTTCATTCGGTGTTTAATCAATTCTTGACAATAATTGTATTCAGCTAACTATGATCTCAATAACCATTGATGTAATGAAAATATGAATAGTCTCCTCATACGATTGCACTAGTTCTGTAGTGCTATTATTTACAACCTGTCAATTAATAATTCAGTCACTACAAGCTTGCTTTTTTTTTTTTTTTTTTTTTTTTTTTAGAGATACGTATATACAGACCATGTGACAATTAAATGAGGAAACTATAATAACACATCTGAATAATGCCAACCTGATTTATAAACACAAATATGAATGTAACCAGACGACGATGCTGTTGTTTCAGTGGAATAATGGCTCTTTGAGCAGTATGTATCGCCTTACTAGTGGTTGTCCCCTCACAGGATGGGGGGCGCTGCTCAATAAACTCGCCCCTCGGGGCAAAATCAAATCAAATCTCTCTCTCTCTCTCTCTCTCTCTCTCTCTCTCTCTCTCTCTCTCTCTCTCTCTCTCTCTCAAGTCAACTATACACGTATGTTGTATAACATTACTACATTATTCTTTACAATAACATTCCAAGTAAAACAAGGTTTTCCTCCTGCGAGCCTTTTTTATTCAAATAATCGTATGTTTCACACCTACACTAAAGTCGGTGGGAGTGGCGGGTAAGGGGAGAGTTCCTATGTTAGTGTCCTTGTGGTCCACTTAGTAGCAACTAATAATTTCAAAGAAAGGTTGTACTACCAAGTAGAGACCGATGGGTCTGTGCAGCCTGTGGATCTGTGTAGCAGTATAACTAGCTCTATTGTCATAACTGTTTACTTGTCTCTCGGCCATCCAATCCATCCATTCATTCATCTCTCTCACTCGCTCACTCTCTCTCTCTCTATAAGCCGTGTCCCTCCTGTTTTTCTTTCTAACTTTTCTTGCGATATTTTTTGTCCTTGTGAATATTTAAGCTCTGCCCAAATTGACGTCTTACACTTTCGCCTGAAGCGGCATGTTTCTCATATTTTATTTTATTTAGTCTTTCTCTCTCTATTTTCTCTCATCATTTACATTTCTTGTATTCTATGTGGCCTTTCATGATGTACATTTGTTTTTTTAATTCACTAATGTTGCTGGCAGGTTAATATTCGTTTTCATCTTCGCATCTTTGCATCCTATGTGGAAGACGGAGACGAAAGGCAATCACTGCCTGTGACGAATGCCTCCCCCAAAGTTAGAAAAGTGACAGGGCCAAAATCAAGGAATGTAGAAGCCAAGATGCCTGGACACACGGAGTTTGAAGCCATTTAAGTAATAGGATGAGGAAAATATGGATTCAGGGAGAGAGTTCCACAGCTCGGCTGTTGAATATAAAAAGGATTAGGAATATCGTTTCACTCTTTGGTAGTAAGTTTCACAGAGTAGGGGAGGGATTGTGCTGCAAAACCGGTGCTACATGCTCTACGGAGAGGGGGTCATATACACTGAAAGAGTTCCGAAGAACACTGATTATTGTAATAGCGGTAGAATAGCGAGAAAGATACAACATTGCGGCGAGGAGAGAGAGACTGCAGAGAATCGGTGAGTAGACATTAGTTAATGAGACGAAAGGCTTTTTTTTCTACTTTGTCTAGAAGTTCTGTGTGAGAAGATCCTCCCCACACATGCGAACAATACTCAATACATGGACGCACTGTGCCTCTGTAAAGAGCAAGAAGCTGCGCATGGGTAAAAAAAAACCCGGATGCGGTTGAGCACACCCAGCTTCTGAGAAGCTGGTTTAGCAAGAGTGTTTACTATTGTCTAATAACATTTACGAAGTAGTATCTATTCACTTATCTGTCGACGATATTAATGCATTAATTAACATTTTCCTGTTGCATGCTATCATTTTTCTTTCTGAAATATTTCGTCATTCTTCCATATAGTACTTTGTTATATAATTTTATTTTAAAATGTATTCGAGTTTATTCCGAATATATTATCATCTCTAATTATTATTAAGTTTTGCTTCATCAAATCCGTTCTCTTCTTGTATCATGCAACACCAATTATTTGTATTGTATTTAATATATTGTTATTTTATCAACCAACCATGATTTTTTCGAATATATTATATCAGTCAGTTTTTACAGTATTTTATGTTATCCGTTTTGTTTAGTATTTTCATGAATGAATTACACTTGTTAAAGTTTATCGTCCATTCCTGTATTAAATATTTGTTCATGCATTGACATTTTCCTAGTTTTGTCCATCAATGTATATTTCTCGTTTTATTCATCCATTATTTCGACTATCATATTGTTGTTCATTGTATTTTCCTATTTGTATTCAATTCATAAACTTGTATTGTTTTCTTTCAACTATTTTCAACAAGTATTTGTATTCATTCATTTGATTTGTTGCATTTTGTTTTAATATACTAAGTATTCCTGGCAATAATATTGTTCATATATTTTGCTTGTAGTGTTTCCTCCATTCAATGTTCTTGCCTTTGTATTCAATACATTATTTGACGTATAGCTAAATTATTCACTAAGTGTTCATAAATAAATTAATTCACGATTTTGTTTTATATTTCTGCATTATTCATTTTTTCTAAATTACTCAGGCTGTTCTTCAATTTGTTTTTGTTAAATTAATTGCACTAATTGACTATTGCAAATTTTCGTACCTTCAGACATTATGTTCTTCTACTGTATACACTATACAGTATATGTGATACATTCATTTGAAAACACTATAGTTTTTAATTTGTGGTAATAATTTGTCTTAACAACAATATAATTTTTGCAACTATTTTATTTATTTATAATCATCATCGCTCGATTTACTTTCACCCTGGTTATGATTAAACACATTTATGAAGCTTAGGAAAGACCTGTTAAAGTCAAAGAGTTACGTAAGATGTACATTACTCCTCTGACTTTTCGAGGTCCTTTCAAATTGTTCCATAAGTACAAAACTGGAATGAATCTACCATCTTAGTAGTGAGAAGGTTAATTTAGAACAACTAAAAGTTAAACATCCTGAATCCTTAATTTGCATATTCAATATTCATGGTTATATGGCTTTTTAGTTTTATTTCTTTAAACTGTATGCAATATTATTTAAGTCAGTCATATTCTTTTATTAATTGTATATGCATTTACGTATGTGTTATGTTTTGTTATTCATTTTATACGTAAATACTTATGTGACATTTTCTGTTAAGGGGAGACGGGCTTATTTAATTGCTCTTTTAAGTATATTTTTATAATTTTTCTAGTTTCCTCTCTAGACCTCCATCAAATTTAAAAAAACATCAATTAGAACCCCCTTCTAGATTGATTTGTACATCTTTCGGTAGAAAAATTTCCAGGCCGAAGGCCGGTTCTTCCAACATTACAAGCTCACTATCGTTCGCCACGGAAAACATCGACACCTAAATAGCACGAAAGGTCTAAATATTGACGAAGAAATGGGGCGAAAGATCTTAAAATCGACTGAATAATGGGGCAAACATCTTAACATCTGAAAACTAATGGGGCTAAACATGAGGGAGAAAGTGGTCCAGAACACCGACCCATCCCCCCTTAAATGCACTTCTTCCGAATTTCTTGAATACAAATTATCTATTTTTCCTTAGAAATTATCTTTCTTGTTTTTCATATCATCCCTCTCAGACTTCCAAAATCATACATATAAATTCCTCTATCAAATTTCCAGCTTAATTTATATTTTAGCTTTAATTTGCTTAGTTTCCCCCATTGTCTTGTTTTCCTTACACAATGTTCGTTCACTATTTATCTGGCAATTGGTTTGTGGCTTGGTTGGGCATGGGAGCTCTCCTATTTATCTGTAGGATATAGTTCGTTTGCCTAATACAATTTTGAGTATCGCATAAATTATTACTTTCACAATAATATATGTATACAGTATATATATGTTTTAATCTCTCAGTGGGGTTCGAACCGTCGACCGTTAGGACGATAGCCGACGGTTTAACCAACTCCACCACGGCAGTCTAGCAGTAGTAGTTGGTTAAAGCGTCGGCTATCGTCCTGGCGGTCGACGGTTCGAACCCCACTGAGAGATTAAAACATTTAGTGGCTCACGTGTATATATAATTATATATATATATATATATATATATATATATATATATAGAGAGAGAGAGAGAGAGAGAGAACAAAATAATATATTCCTTTTAAAGTGAGTCCTATATTTTTTTCTCGTCCCCAATGACTGATGTCGAATATCACTCAATGCAGCGTAATTCAATTCCGATGACAGCAAATTACATTAATTTAGTGCAATAAAATCTCAGTTTTTGGCATAATAGTAATGATTTAGCTACGATGACGTATTATTCATGTTGTATTCTGACGACCATTATACGACTTTATTCAGCTTAAATATCTCGTTAGTTCAGAGGCTAAGAATAATTTAGATTTATCTCTGTACAACTTTTAGTTCCAGCTAACACATAAGATTTCCATAGCCCACTTTTATCATCGTTTTAGTCGCACTTAAGAAGTAAATTCCTTACCATATCATTGCATATTCAAGTACACCTTTATAGAGTATATTGCTATATGACGGTAGTTTTACTTACATAAAAAATAAAAAATATCTTCATTTGTCTCGTACTCTAATTTAGTTTTGTTACCTTCCGACTCCTCCTTAGCCATTACTTACGAGTCACACTACTAGTTATTTAATTTACCAATGTTTGTGTTATATTACATACATCTTTGGTATTCCTATTTCTTCACTCAAATTTATCATATTTACGATAATGTATTCTTTCTTCATACCTCAAGTTCTTGCTTTTAGTTAAGAACATAAGAACATAAGAAAATGGGAGTCTGCAAAAAGCCGATCGGCCCAGACAAGGCAGATCCCTGTCACACCCAACCCCAATTACATAACAACATAAGGTCATAAGATCGCGGGAAACTGCATATGGCCATGCGGCCCACATGAAGCAGCTCCCATTCACACCCAGCCCATATCACCCATATGGGAATCCAACTTATGCTTAAAGCTTTCAACTGTTTCTGAGCTAATTACTGTTCTGGGCAGTGCATTCCACATGTTAACAACTCTATTTCCAAACCAGTGCTTTCCTATATCTTTCCTAAATCTAAACTTATCTAACTTGAAACCATTTGAGCGGGTTATGTCGCCGTTCTTTAGCTTTAATACCTCATCTATATCGCCCTTATTTAAACCTTGTATCCATTTAAATAACCTCTATCATGTCTCCCCTACATCTTCGTCTCTCTAGTGAGTGCAGGCCTAAGACTTTCAACCTCTCCTCATACGATAAATTTCTAATATTATGTATGTTTTTGGTCATTCTTCTTTGGACTGCCTCTAAAGGGTCGATATCCATTCTATAATATGGGCACCAAAATTGAACAGCATAGTCTAAATGGGGTCTTACTAGAGCTAAGTATAGTTTTAAGAAAACTTCAGCAGTCCTGTTGCTAACACTCCTAGATATGAATCCTAGAATTCTATTTGCCCTGTTCCTAACACTTATACACTGTTTTCTGGGTTTCAGATCATTACTAACGAGCACCCCCAGATCCTTCTCACACTCTGAGTTATCCAATTCTACATTGTCTAGTTTGAATTTAGCATCTAAATTACGCTTTCCAATCCTTAATACCTTACATTTGTCTATATTGAAACTCATCTGCCAATTTATGGACCACTCGTGCAAGTGATCGAGATAATTTTGAAGACATTCCCTGTCGCTAGCTGGCTCTATTATCCTACCTATTGTAGTATCATCAGCAAATTTACTGATCCTACTCTTTATGCCCGAGTCAAGATCATTTATGTAGATAATGAACAGAAGGGGCCCCAAAACCGACCCTTGGGGGACCCCACTTTTAACTAATCCCCAGTCCGATTTTACACCATTTATACTAACTCTCTGTTTCCTACCAATCAGCCATGACTTAATCCACTTGAGTAGCATCCCCCCAATACCATGTCCTTCTATCTTCCTTAACAACCTTTCATGTGGAACTTTATCAAAGGCCTTACTGAAGTTTAAGTAAACTATATCATATGACTTGTCGTTATCTACCGCTTCATAAACCTCGGAGAAAAAACTGAGTAAATTTGTTAGGCAGGATCGTCCTGGAGTGAAACCATGTTGAGAGGGATTTATTAACTTGAACATATCTAAGTGATTTCTAATTTTCCTGGCAATAATTGATTCTAGCAATTTCCCTATAATTGATGTGAGACTAATAGGACGGTAATTTGATGCTATGGACTTATCACCTTTTTTAAATATCGGAATTATATTTGCGAGCTTCCATGAATCAGGAACTAAGCCTAAAGCTAGTGAATTATTAAATAGGTGAGTTAATGGGTAACTTAATTCGTCCTTGCATTCTTTTAATACCTTAGCATACACCTCATCTGGACCTGGAGATTTCTGGGGTTTTAGTCTATCTATTTCCTTAATTACTTCGTCACTAGTGACCTGAACTGTGCTCAATATTTCGTCTATACTACCGTTAAAAACTTGGTTGACTACTGGAACTTGATCTAAATTTTCGTTTGTAAAAACAGAAAGGAAATTACTATTTAGAGTAATGCACATTTCTAACTCATCATCTGTAATCTCACCTATGACATTCTTAAGAGGCCCTACTGAATCCTTTACCTTAGATTTATACAATTGATAAAATGCTTTAGGGTTGTTTTTAGATTCATTTGCTACCTTGATTTCGTAGTTTCTTTTTTCCTTCCTAATTTCCTTCTTTACCTGCCTCGACAAGTTATGGTGATATCCTATAAGGTGGATTTCGCCTTACTGTATTTTTCTGTATACACCTCTCTTTCTACCTATAAGATCTACTAATTTATTTGTCATCCATTTTGGTTGGTTTGTATGTGATCTAAATTTTCGTTTTGGTATATATTTATCTTGTTCGCTCTGTAAGGCAGAGATGAACTGATTATACACTCTATTTAAATTTTCAGTTGGTTGTCTAACTATCTCACCTGGCCCTGACCTCTCGGTTCTGCTGGAACTAATCGTCTTACTTGATCTAAATCTCCTGCCTCCCCTTTAATTCTGAGTGATCGTTTTAATCCCCTAAAATTGGCTTTTCTAAAGTCAGGGATAAGAACCTTATTTTCCTTGGTTTATGATTTAATTCTATAGATAAATATATTGATTTATGGTCACTGTTCCCTAGCTGGTCGCCCACTTCTAAATTTGTTATCCAATTTTCTCTGTTGCTAAGAACTAGGTCAAGAATATTATATCCTCTAGTTGGCGAATTTACAAATTGAAAGAGAAAGTTGTCTAGTACTACTTCAAGAAAATCTTCGGATTCGTTATTGCTAGTTTGATTAACCCAGTCTATACCTGGAAGATTAAAGTCGCCTAAAATGCAAACATTATTATTCTGAGAAGCCTTACTGATTTCTTCCCATAATAATTTGCCTAAATTTCGACAAAGACAGGGTGCCCTATATATGGTTCCCAAAATAATTGTCTCACCTTCCCCGCTAATCTCTACCAACACACTTTCATTTTCGCTATTTGTTTTAATATCTGATCTAAGGCAACATTTTAAAGTATCCCTGACATAAATTGCAACTCCACCTCCCCTTCTGTCTGTTCTGTCATATTTAAATAAATTGTATCCTGGCATATGAAATTATGCTAATAGATGTCTAGAGTCAGTATTTATCCAGGTTTCTGTAATCGCTACAATGTCTATATTTTCCTTGCTAACAATTGCCCTAAGCTGATCCAATTTGTTACATAAACTTCTACAATTTGTATAATATACCCTCAACTTATTACTATTTTTTGTAACTAATTGTCTATCGTTTTTAAGTAACTTATTATTTGCTTCTATTTCACTGCAGTCAATGCTATCATAATAGCATTGTCTAACGACATTTCCATCTTCCGTTGCACCATCACTACTATCATTAGCAATATAGTCATCATTTTTAGCATGAAACTGAATATCCTTATCGCTTTCGCCTGACGCTAAAAAAATTCCATTTAACCTCTCATTTACACTCTCAATATTTCTGTTCAAAACCCCACAACCACCCTATCTAAAGAACTAGCTAATGTGGAAACCCCTAACCGTGAAAGATGAACCCCATCCCTTGCATACATCCTATCTCTCCCATAGAAAGTATCCCAGTTATCAATGAATGGTATTGCTTTTTCTTTGCAATATTTCTCCAACCGGCAATTCAAGTCGTATCCTAACTGCTTCCGTCGATTTTTCTTCAGTAATATACCATGTCAACCATATATCTCTCCTCTATTTATGTAGTGTGTCCATCTATGATATTCTATTTTCCCTTCAACTTCATATATTCATTTCACCCTCTCGTCCTTTTATCTTCTCATTACTTTACGTTCATATATATATATATATATATATATATATATATATATATATATACTGTATATTATCTTTCACAAACTATGAAATCCTGTTTCATTATGCTTGTATTTGTCTTGTCACTATGTATTGATTCTATTGTAATCACATAATTCTTTTTCTTTCATGCACCACCTGAAAAACGTTTAACTAAATATTTTCTTGTAGTTCATTCATATCATCTAGTTAAACATTTTCTCAATAAATTGTTTACCCTTTGTTTTCCGTTCTCTTCAATAATATATATGCATTCATCATGATGAGGGCAGGGTTTAGGGTTTGGGGTGTGGTGGGGTGCCTCTGGACAACCTTTTCCTCACGTTTAACCCCATTAGTTATGACATTATAATACATTCGCCCCATTAGTTTAGAGAATGTATACCTTTCATGCCATTTAGGTGTCGATTTGCACCTAGGGAGTGATAGCAAACTTGTATTTTAGGAGAAACTAGCCTTCGGCCGGGAATTTTTTCTACCAAAAAATTAAGAGATTAATCTCGAAAGGGAGTCTTGAGGCGTATTGTTCAGCTTCATAGAGGTCTAAAGCAAACTCCCACCTTCCAGAAAAAAAATACATATATAATATATATATATATAATTGCCAGTGTCCAATTATATTTTGGTGCAGTTGTAGTATTGTAGCCCGTCAATATGGAGGATTGACGACGATCAAATTATGTTAAATTTGACTTTTTGTTTTTGTTTATTAAATTAAGGCATAACTCATCTAAATAACCTTAACATTAACTTAGATTAACCCAACCTAACCTAACCCTACCAAACTGTAATCCAACCAAACCTAATCTAACCTAACCTAACCTAATTTTATTAGTGGGGGATGCAACCCCAACACCGGCGCTGAACCATGTAAACAAAGCAATGCTCCGAAGTCTCCAAATCGGCGCACCTTTATTATCCCATTATCTCTCTCTCTCTCTCTCTCTCTCTCTCTCTCTCTCTCTCTCTCTCTCTCTCTCTCTCTCTCTCTCTCTCTCATGTAATTACTAAATCCTAAATATTTACTAGCCTGCATTTATGTGTTTTTTCACTCTTTGTTTTGTCATTAGCTTTCTTCTCTCCATATATGTTCCATTATCGGTTCATTAAATGTTCTTACTTTTTTCCTCGTTTTCTCTATGTTTTCATGTCGTTATTTAATACGCTGTCTCACTCTCATTTTTCCTTTAATGTTTTATCTGAATATGATGCTTCTTTCCATATTTCTATAAACTAAAGTTAGAAACTGGATTACAACGTTTGATTGTGACGTTACCCCCGCACAGGTCCTTGATCTGTATAGTGGCTCAGTGCACCCATGTGTCGAGAAATACTGTACTCGCTTGTGTGGGGAGGTTCCACCCATACCTCACTTATCGAAAGGGTAGCGTCAAAATGATTGCGCCTCATCAACTCACTTCCTCTTACTATTTCCCAACAATCTCTTTCTCCACGCCACAATGTTGCATCTCTTTCACTATTATATCGCTATTACAACAAACAGTGTTCTTCAGAAATCTCTCAGTGCATACCCTCTCTTGCAGGGAGTACGAGGCACCAGCCTTTCAACACAGTCCCACTACTATTCTGTCCAGCTCCCTAACTCAAGAATGAACACATTTTCTTTGTCTTTCTTCTACTCAACAATTTAACTCTGGACCTCTCTCCTTCAATAAATCTGTCCTTTATCCTATGACTTAGCATACTTTAAACTTCGTGTGTCCGGGCATTTTGACCCCAACGTCCCTTGAATATGGCTCTCGGTCACTTTTATGGCTTTGGGGGAGACACTCGTTACAGGCACCCTGCTTTTTGTCTCCTTCATACACATAGAAAAGAAAAATATATGGTACAACGTGCTGTAAGGAAGGATGATATAAGTTGCTTGAATATGTGATCGTCGGGACAGGGATGATACATGTCAATAGCCGGATAGAAGGGAAGGGATTGATATTGATTGATTTCATCGTCGGATTTTGCCTTTTGTAATTTCTTCATTTATCTACAATCCATTTTCGCCTTCGCATCCAATACCGTTGGCTCTACTTCCCTCTGTTCTTATGTTCTCCAGGCACTATACTTCCTCACTCCTGTTCCTCCTGTCTCTGCCTTCCTCGCTTACGATTATCATTTACTAATGTGTAGTGACTGTTTTCATTATTTTGCTACTGTCGACAATCTTGTTTACACACACACACACACACACACACACACACACACATACACACACACACACACACACACACATACACGCACATTCTCTCTCTCTCTCTCTCTCTCTCTCACTCTCTCTCTCTCTCTCTCTCTCTCTCCATTAAAGTGACATACAATCTCCTACATGGTCAGCTCCTCTAACCTGCCCTTTTCTCTCTTTCGGTGTATAATATTGTACATACATATATACATATACGTATGTCAGACTCTATTTATGTAGACCACATGCGGTATATTTGTAGATGCCTAGTTATTTATTTGACATCTGGTGTGTACTATCTAAAGTTCGAGATATCTATGTTTAAATATAAGTATTTACACACACACATATATATATATATACAGTATATATATATAAATATATATATATATATATATATATATATATACAGAATATATATATATATATATATATATATATATATATATATATATATATATATATATATATATATATATATATATAATTATACATATATATATATATATATATATATATATATATATATATTTATATATATATATATATATATATAGATATATATAATTATATATATGTGTGTGTGTGTGTGTGTATATATATAAATAATCCCTTCATGTGAAATAATGTATATATTCTGTTCTCTCGTTTTCGATTACTGTATTATTTAGTCACAAACTTTCTCAATCTTGTTTCTCAATTGTCTTCAAATGCTTTCATTCGTCCGAATATCGCTTTACAGTAATATAATATAAAACACATTCTAATGATTTATTCTTTTAGTACTGATTAATCGTTATCATAAATTGGTAGGTCCGTCATGCTAACTATATTTACTTCTCTTTACATAAGGCATTTAACCACTTCCACACCTCCACTTATGTCTTTTATTTATTTCATGTTAAAGCAGTATAATTTGAATTGCCGATTAAGCTGTATTTATGCGTTATTCTGATATTTCTTCTGTCATCAACTTCCTTTTCTCCATATAAATTGCATCATTCATTCCGTTATCATCTTTCTTCCATTTATAAATTATGTCATAATATTTTGTGTCCTCTTCGTCTTTTGTTATCTTACATAGTGTACAGTATATACAGTATGTTACCTGTATTATTATTATTATTAAAACAAATATATATGTTGGAACATAACTTTGGCGAGATAATATTAAGATATATACAGTATAAGGCTTAATGCAATGAAAGAGAAGGTCACAAAGGAAGCTTGACTGAATAATGTGATTGTCGGAAGAGATACATAGCATACATGTCACTAGGAGCGCAAGTAAATTATATATATTGATTACATTCACATTTTATAAGTACAAGATTATTGGTATCCAGTATTCGATAAATGAATATATAGGCCTACTGGTATTCGTAATCATGTACTTAACCTTAAACTGTCTTGAAGGTGTAATGGTTATAGTGTTTAAGATCTGTATGTGGTAACCCAGGTTCAAATCCCGGGAAAATCACATGTTTTCATTAATTTAATTGGAAGATGTTTGGTGTTGGGAGTGACATTTATGCATTTAGATTATTCCTATTGGTTCAGGAACATATAATAGCGAGGTTGGTCCTTAAAGATCTATGCCTCATATAATCTTTCCTTTCACTTAAACAATACTGTAGGCTATTCAGTGTGCAGATGGGTCTGAGTATGTGATTAGATTGATATCCAGTATTTGACAAATATATATAAAATCGTAGTCATGTATTTAACCTTTAACTGTCTGGATGGTATAATGGTTAGAGTGTTTAAGATCTATGTGTGTTAACCCCGGCTCGAACCCCGGGAAGATCACATGATATCACTAATTTAATTGGGAGGTGTTTGGTTTTGGGAATGAAATAAATATATTAGATTATTCACTTGGCTTTCATTTACCCCATTTCCATCCATTACCATTGAGTATATATCTCAATTTTCTTATAATTGTTAGACATTACTTCGCTATTCAATCTTTACTTTTGTGTTTACCGATTGCGATTATCTTTTATAAACGTTATCGAACAATGTTCTCTATCATCTGTAATTACTGTATTTTTGGTTCTATATTCTTGTTTGCATCTCTCTCTCTCTCTCTCTCTCTCTCTCTCTCTCTCCATTAAAGTGACATTCAATCCCTTACATGCTCAATATCTGTAAACTTCCCCTTTGTCTCCTTCTCTTTGCAACCCTATATATACAGTATATATATATATATATATATATATATATATAGACTGGTAACCCAGTGAACCCGGGTTCGAATCCCAATATGGCAATGTGCTGTACCTAGTTTCAGTGCATTACCACAACACACCGAAATGCCAAAACAAAATACCCTCATTGTTCCCTGATTAAATAGCACTGTATGAATATTCCCATATTCACAATATGCTACAGGGGGGCAATGCCTAGTGAGTTAATTGCTCAATAGGTGACGTACTGAGAGTGAGGGTCCGAGCCTGGGGAGTGAGACTGAGAAGCGCAGGGGCGAAGCAGCTTCAGAGATGGAGTTGGGTTCGAACCGTGACTGGGTGCTTCGCATATCTCACTCCCTAGACTGGAACAAGACCTCACGGGCCTCACCGTGTTCAGCGGTAGAGTGTAAAGGCTATCAGCCTATGCCCGAGAGGTAGTAGTTGGAATATATAGAAAACAAAATATATATATATATATATATATATATATATATATACAGTATACAGTATATATATATATATATATATATATATATATATATATATATATATATATACCCGGTATATATACAGTATGTATATATATATATATATATATATACAGTATGTATATATATATATATACTGTATATATATATATATAGCCTACCTACGTCTATTTGTAAATACTTAAGGCTTAAAGATACTTAAAGAAAACGTGAATAAATTAATTGTTTAAGACGTGAGAGAATGTTCTATAGTATAAGAATGTTTAAGACGTGAGAGAATGTTCTATAGTATAAGAATGTTTTTCTTGAAATATATGAAGCTATGCAATAAGGCACTACTAAAAAAACACAATCACAGACTAAAAAGAGCTGAACACTACCAACTGGTACTGATCGAAACGGGTTCTCTCAACCCCCAAAACTAACAAGTATATAGTTCAGGTTTGATTTTATCGATGTACAAAAATTCTCCAATGAGAGTATCTAATCTAGTGGAATATCTACTAATTACTATTGAATATTTTCCACCGAAATTGTGATAACATTTTAACGAATGATTCCTGACTGCAGAGAAATGCATTTTTCGAAGGTACCGACCTGTTTGAACATTCTTCCAAATGTGTTACATGATACTAGATCGAAATACTGGAGTAGATCAAACGACGTACAGTACCACACTGGACATTGAGGGCACGTGAATTGGTAGACCATATTGGGAGTGAGGTGATCGGTGATTACGTCCGTTAGTCTAAAGAAAATATATAATTGTGTATCCGTTCGTGACTACTGGAACAAAAAATAGAATAATAAAAGCTAAACCAGTTTAGGCCTCAGTCAGAGGTAGTGGGCTTCCTATAGAACTCAGTCGTCAGACCTATATTTGTTTTCTTAACAATGACATCTAAAAAAGGGAGACTACATGGATTCTCTACTTCTAAAATTAACTTTATATGTATGTGTTATTAAGTCACATAGTCTAAACATACAATATGTTCAATATATCTTTAACAAAATATAAGTGATTCATATTGATTTCATTCCTTACTTACCTGCCCTTATCACATTCCATTTGAATTAATTCACTTCGCTTCCACTTTTCTACATTTGTATCCATTACCGTGTTCTCTGTTTCACCTTTCTTTAAAAATGAATTCGTATTTCTATCTGTGTATCTCGAATTGGATTATATTTTCTCAATCTCATTTCCTATTCTTATTTATCTTTAATCCTTTATGTGCTCTCTCTCTCTCTCTCTCTCTCTCTCTCTCTCTCTCTCTCTCTCTCTCTCTCTCTCTCTCTCTCCATTAAAGTGACATACAATCTCCTCCATGGTCAGCACCACCTTGTCTCCCTATTTGTAAAATATATACCAATCTGTATGTGTGTATGTACATGTATACGGTATAAGTTCATGTGCAACATTCTTAGGGTTACCATTATCAACATATATATCTTGCATGCTTTTATACTATATTTATATATATCTTGCACTTGCTAGTACATAGGGTATAAAATACACACATATAATTATACAGTATATACAGTATATATATATATATATATATATATATATATATATATATATATATATATATATATATATATATATATATATATATATATATATATATATATTTTTTTTTTTTTTTTTTTTCTTTTTTTTAAGAGACAATGAACGGAGGAAGGAAAAACACAGATAAAACAAAAAGGTCCATGTGCCTAAAGGCATCCTCCATTCATAAAATGTTTGTAACAACTGGATTTAAACATTTGTTGATTGTAAGTTTGTGTATATATATATATATACAGAGAGAGAGAGAGAGAGAGAGAGAGAGAGAGAGAGAGAGAGAGAGAGAATGTGGAGGTGTCAACAACAGAAGAGGTAGAGGTCGTTACCGTATAATATAATTTCAGTTTTCATGTTTCTCTATATGTTGGTACAGATAAACTTCGACAGAGTATGCGAAAAGAGAAAGTTAAAGTTCAATATAGGAAAATGTAAGGAAATGGTGTTTGAGAGAAGAATGCATGGAACAATTGATCTTAAGGCATAACATAGATAACAAAAAAAAGAACACGAGAAAAGTTGTAAAATAAATTTGATAAGGTATGTACCGGTACTGAAAGAGGTTGAAAGTTTCAAGTATTTGGGAGCTGTACTGTGCAAATATGGTAAAATGGTGAGTGAGATAAAAACGAGTAAAATGCAAGGGAGGAAGGTAATTGGGTTACTTAATTGATTTCTGAAATTAATAATGGTTAATAAAGAAGTGAAAAATTCATTGAGGAACAGTGTGGTGCTTTCAACACACTTGTATGAAAGTGAGACATGGACAGAGCAAGTAACGATTGCCTCTCCAAACTGAGAGCTGTGGAGATAAGCTTTTTCGGAATGGCAGCTGGTGTGAATAGGGTAGATAGACCAAGTAACAGGGAATGGAATTGAATAGTAAGTTTTTGATATTGTTTATGGAGTGGTTGAGTGGATAAAGAGAAGTACTTTGTGGCATGGTCATGGTACGGTGGTACGGTCATGGATAGAGAATGGATGAAGACAAAATCCCAAGAAAGATACATGGAAATCAGATAGGTGGAGCAGCTATAGTCTATTCGCTGTAAGTAGGCGAGAAATCAAGACCTCTAACCACTGTAACTCAAACACGACTAGAGTAATCGAGCTAATATTTCTACCATTTGGGAAGTCAGTCAAGGTATACGTGTGGAAATTTACAGCCAATTTGCTCTAGCCCTTTTTGAGTTACGGAGGATAGAGGTCATGATTTCTCGCCTACTTACAGCGAATAGACTATAGTGTAAATATAGTGGAAACATTATTGAGGAAAAACTTCCACGTAATAAATGGGGCATTGTGGTGCGGGCAAAGGAAGCATGTCAACGTAGTAGCCTGGAGGCGGTTTTTTTTTACATCCCTTAACAGGGTTTTCCCAGGGGGGAACAAGACTTAGGAGATGATGATGATGATGATGAATATATATATATATATATATATATATATATATATATATATATATATAAACCCTTCCTGATAAGGCTGGCTTAGCTATACTAGACCTTATCACACCCTCATCTAACTGCAATAAATTTACCATGTTATTATCAAGATACTATATTTCTGTAAGTTTCAAAATGATTATTGACATTTTAGCTCATTTTGGACAATCTCAAAACTATTTGACTTGGAAGAGTCTATTACAGCGATGTGGTGGAGAACATTATGTTTAACCTTCAATACCCATTAAACAGCGGAAAATATTTGATGCTTATATAATCATATCATGAACTTTGACACACCCTGTATATAGTGTATATATATTAACCAATTCAGTGCGGGGTTATTTCCGCTATAATAGGGCTCATTCAGGTACTCCTGATTGCTTAAGCAAGTGCCTGAATGAAATGAAATGTTTGCAGCAAAAAAACTAGAAGAAAATAGCTTGAAAATTACACCAGAACGAGCTTCGTAGCGCGCAGGCTTTACCCGTAGCGCTACCACAGACATTGGCAATATTCACCAACAGCCAGAAATATAGCATGGACACTCGTCCTGACTGTAGGTGGTTTGAGTCTGGCTGGGAGTATAAAATATTTATATATATATCTATATATATATATATATATATATATATTAGAAAACACTACAGACCTCAAGTAATTAGTACTGATTAAAAAAACAAGTAAAATTTATTATATAAATAAATGCAAAATAATTAATCAATAATGATTTAAAGGACATAAAGTAAAATATTCAGTGTCCTTCAAGCATGTGCTATAATCCAAACACTTGCATTGGTCTCCCCCTTCACCCCCCCCCCCCCCCCCCCCAAATATCCTAGTATCCCAATATCCTAGTTTATACCCAGGAAAGGTACAGCATGGTGGACAGAAGAGGTAAAAAGAGCTGCGGACGAAAAGAAGAAAACATATAGAGAGTGGTTGGGTAGTAGAGGGAATGAAGATTTTGAGAGACAGAAACGAGCGAGGTATGTGGAGAGTAAGAGGGTGGTGAAGAGAGTAGTGAAGGAAAGTAAGAGAATAGTAGATAAGGAATTTGGAAGGAATCTGAGTGTAAAATGGAGGGAGAGTAAGAAACTGTTCTGGAAAGAAGTCAAGAAAGTTAGGGAAGGTAGCAAGGGAAACAGTAAGGGTGTGAAAATTAAGAATGGGAGAATGCTAGCCGAGAAGCAAGAGAGAGTCGAAAGATGGAGGGAGTACTTCAATGAGTTGCTAAATGTAAGGAATGAAGAGCCAGCAAACATAGTTGGATATGGTATGGGAGGGAGAAGAAGAGAAGTAGTGGAGGAGGAGGTGGGGATCAGGAGGTCAGAAGTGTGGGAAGCCATGAAAAGAGTGAAGTTGGGTAAAGCACCAGGAACAGATGGAGTGTGTGGGGAAATGTTGAGGTATGGTGGTGAGATAGTGATAGAATGGGTATGGAAAATGTGCAAACTAGCATGGGAGAAGGGGAGTCCACCCGATGACTGGAAGACTGGCATAATAGTCCCCCTACATAAGGGCAAAGGGGAAAGAGGAGTGTGTGGTAACCACAGAGGAATATGTCTTCTAAATGTAATAGGGAGGGTATACAGTAGGGTAGTGATTGAGAGAGTGAGAGTGAGAACGGAGAAATGGATAGGCGACGAGCAGGGAGGTTTTAGGAAGGGAAGAGGATGTGTAGATCAGATTTTTATCCTGAATTGTGTTGTGGAGAAATATCTGGAGAAGAAACAAAAGGTGTATGTTGCCTTTATGGACTTGGAGAAGGCCTATGACAGAGTGGATAGAGAAGGTTTGTGGAAAGTACTTAGAATATACGGAGTAGATGGCAAGTTGCTGAAAGCAGTGAAGAGCATGTATGAGGGTGCAAAGGCGGCAGTACGTGTGGAGAGTGAACAGAGCGAGTTCTTTGACCTGAATGTTGTTTTGAAACAGGGGTGTGTGATGTCCCCGTGGTTGTTTACTGTATATATGGATGGAGTCATGCAAGAAATACTATCAAGAGCAGTGGATGTTGATGTATCGCTGAAAAGGGAGGGAAATGAGTGGGAGCTACCTATACTGCTGTTTGTGGATGATACAGTTCTGATGAGTGATAATGAATGGGAGTTGCAGGGTCTGGTAAATGAGTTTGGAACAGTGTGCGAAAAATGGAATTTGAAGGTAAATGCGGAGAAGAGCAAGGTTATGGTCTTCGAAAGGGGTGAAGTCACAGAGTGCGAGGTGAAGCTGAACGGTCAGGCTATGGAGATCATCAGCTCTTTTAAGTATCTGGGCAGTGTGTTGAATAAAGATGGGACTATGGATGAAGAAGTACAAAGGAGTACAAAGTACAAAGGAAATCAAGCAACAACAGGTCTAGTGATCCTTCTAGGCTGCTTGTCCTCCAAAACACTGAGGATCAAGTGTCCAAACAGTGGTTTAGAGTGGGTTAGGGAACATTGGAAAGGGAACTACTGCCCGGGAACTAATGTCCGTGGCAGGACTAGGAAGTTAGTAGGGGACAGATGGGTTAGTAACTGAGGGGAGGATAAAATAAAGTTATTCATTTACAAACGCAGTCAGTCGCGGGTTTGATGCGAGATATTTGTCTAGGCGGAGTTTAAATGAATCAACGGTGCTGCAGTCTATAACGTCTCGGGAAGCCCATTCCACAAGTTGACAACTCGATTGAAGAAGAAATTCTTAGATTCGTGTGAGTTAAAAGATTTACCAATAATTTTGCAACCGTTTCCCCGCGTGTAACTAGATTGGTCGATAGTGAAGTACTTACTACAGTTCATATTGTCGATGCCTTTGATGATTTTGAATACTTGAATTAAGTCACCTCTTAATCTGCGCTGGGTTAAAGGAAATAGATTTAATTCTCTAAGACGCTCTTCGTATGGTTTGTTCTTTAGGCTAGGTATCATTTTGGTAACTCTACGTTGAACTCTGAACTCGTGCGGGAGAGGGTACAACAGGGGAAGAGGGTTGTAGGAACGTTGAAAGCAGTAACAAGAAATAGGGTGGTCAGTATGGAAGTGAAGAAGTCCTTGCATGACAGTGCGGTAATCCCGACACTGACTTACGGAAGTGAAGCATGAACATTTGTTGAGAGACTCAGACCAAGAGTGAGAGCAGTGGATATGAATGACTTAAGAAGTGCGTGCGGAGTTACATGGAGGGATAGACAGACTAATGAAGAAGTAAGAAGGAGGTGTGGTGTGGAGGTAGATATGCTGGAAAGTGTGAAAAGGAACAACTTGAGATGGTTCGGCCATATGGAACGTATGGAAAGCGAGAGAATGACTATGAGGGTGTACGAGAGCGAGGTGGAGGGACAGAGAGGGAGAGGTAGACTGAAGGAGAGGTGGAAGGATGGTGTGAGGAAGTATATGAACGAAGGCGGTGCTGGTTGGGGGGAGGGGCGTCGACTGACTGGGGACAGAAGTGCATGGAGGCGGTTCGTTCGTGGCCACCCCTTCGGGGATCACGGCGTCAGGCAATAGATAGATAGAGGTAGATACCCAGGAATGTTCAACAATAAACATAATTAGTTTTCGGGGTGAAATAATGTAAGTAATGTTCCCTTTATAAACCGTTTACAAATGAAATTATTTTGTGTTAATACCAAACAGGTTTGTATTTTTCTTTCAACATAGGAAAGACTAAAGGCATCTTGGATGAAGCAAATTACGATTCTAAGGTGGTCCGCAGACATTTCTGTCATATGTTAGTAAAATTTAATCAATGTTGAATGATAAATAAAACCAAAAAAGGTGCGCCTTACAAAGTTATTTCCTAATGTTCTTTAGTTTATTTTACATTAATTCAGATACAAACGTATTCGAAACGGTTTCGGGTTGAATTGAATGTCCTTACAATTTTATACTGGGCATTTGCATTTCAGATTCGTTTAATCAGTTCGAAACTTCAAAATCGATCAGAATTTCTTATAACTACTGTACAGTACATGGTCACTACAGTGTAATAATAGGAGATTAATTGAAACAATTTTCAGTCCTATTAACTGATGTAATACAGTTTTGAGAAGTCAATCATACCCAATATTTGTAATCTTTGAATCTTTATACCGAGACAAAAAAATATTTCCGTGAATTTCATTCAACATAGGGACGGTCAGCACCCAATGAATCTATGAATCAAAACCTATGCTTCATAAATTATTGAATTACCTTCTGCTGTGTTCGGATACCCGACCCAGACTTGGGCATCAGCATTATACCCCGTGGCCAGAGTTACAAATGTTACATATTTGTTTACGCTAATCTGTTTCTAAAACATAGTATTTTTCTGCTAACCACGTAATATCATCACCATATTCTAAGATATTTTGATTTTGCAATTACTAATGTGTGAATAGGTAAACCCATGTTTTTCATTTAATTATATATATATATATATATCTACGAATAAAATTATCTCTGTGTGCGCGTATCATTACTTGGTTCATAGAAAGTGGACTGCGAGTATATTATTTGTTCGTTATATAAATATATTTATCTTTACAATGTATGCATTTATTTTTCATTAACTTAAATAGTAGTGCCATAACTTATTCACTAACTCTCACTTTCAATATCTCTCTCTCTCTCTCTCTCTGCAACAAACCTCCTTCGCCCAGCCGTTCACAATAGCAACACTTTAGCATCAATCGACCCCGCGCCTTTCTTCCTCCCTCTGTGTTCTCCGTTTCATTCTGTCTCCCAGCTTTCTTCTCCATTTAAAACAATTCGACCTTTCGTCTTCTCTTTGTAATCCATTCTAGTTTGTTCTTTCCTGTCCTATTATCTTCCTTTGTTTCTCTCTTTACGCTCATTCTTCTGTTTTCCAAGCGCTCATTCCTTTTGTCATCCTTCTGTTCTCAATTTCAGTCTCCATTTCAAACAATCCTTCCTTTCTGCTGTTTTCAGTGTGTATCCAAATTCAGTAAGTCTATTTTGTTTCTTCTCTGTTTCGATCAATATTTGTTTCTTCTTCCATTTCTGTGTTATTCTGTTGACTCCCATATTTTGTTTTCTATTTGAAATAGTCATTATGTTCTTTACTATTTCATACAACACTCGTGTTGTCACTGTTTCCGTTTTACTTAAGTATTGTTTTCTACTTTCACTTGAGCACCAGGTGACCCCGTTCTTGTTTCTTCTCTCCCAGTTCTCTATTATATTCTCCTCGCTTTGTTCGTCTTCTCAAACAATCCTTCCTTGCTTTGTCTCGGCTGGTATCGATTTCAAACGACCAGTGTTGTCTTCCTTGGTTTATTTATTGTTGTGTATTCGCTTTACCCCTGTTGGCTCTTCTTTTCTGTTTTTCTGTGCTTTCAAGTATACTATTTCTTATTTTTATCCAATGCATTTCAAATAATCATCCCTTTCAATTATTTGTCATGCAATCATTCTAACATCTTTCTTTCTTCTATTCCATTTCAATGTTCCTATTTCTTTCAGCATCAATCGAGCCTCGCGCCTTTCTTCTTACCTCGCTGGTTTCCACTTCCCTTCTGTCTCCTCGCTCTCTTATCCCTTTTAAACAAACATTACCTGCTTTCTATTTGAAACCAAGTTTTCTATCCGTACTTTCAATTTCACTCCATCCTTTCCCTTTCTGTTCTACATCAAGCAATCATTCCTTTATATTTACAAATTCTCACATCTGCCATCTGATATTAATTCTTCAATGTCCCTTTAACATCCTTTGTTATCCATTCACTCTCCTTTCTTGCACCTATATTTTAAACAATTTTATGTTTCTTATTTGTTGTGTAAGCTATTATATTTGCGTTTAAATGTTCGGTATTTAGTTCAAGAATATTTGTTTTCTTCTCTGTTCTCCATTCCCATCTCACCTTGCTTTCATCTGTATTTCAAACACTCATTTATCTTTTCTTCTCTGTGTTATCCAATCTGTTCTGTTTTTTAGTTGTCTTCAATGTATTCATTCGTCTCTGGCCTCTACTTCTTCTCTAATTCAAACAACCATATATGTACGTATTATTTTATTGTTCGCCATTTCAACTTGTTGTTTTGTATTGGTTGTCGAACCTGCATTCCCCATTTAATTATATTCTGAATACATATTTTGTTTTACTTCAAGCGATTCTACTTTCTAGATCTAGATTATTTATTACAATACCTGCTTTGTTCAATCATAATTATACATCACACAGTCATATTCCTGTTCTGCCTTGTTTTATCAATATCATTCTCTCCTCTTTTTTTTCTCTCACTTCCCTATGTCTGTGTTTTCATTTCACATTGTCCTTATTAAACTATTGATTTCAAGCATCTTTCTCTATGTCAAACAACCAATAATTTCTTCTCCATTTAAATAAATGCATTTTACTCTATTTTTAATCATAGTCTTCTCCATACTGTTCTATATGCACATTTGTCCTTTCATGATTGTCTAATTAAAACAATAATGCCTCTCATCCTTCCTCTGTTATTTAGTAATCTTTCTTGTTTTCATTACAACAAGCAAGCATATAATTATCCATTACTCTTTATTTATTCTTCTTTGACCTCGCTTTATTCTCTACTTCAAGCAATTATGCCTTCTGCTTGCCTTCGTTCACAATTCCCGTCTGTCCCTTCTTTCTAAATATCAGTTTTATCGG
Organism: Paralithodes platypus; assembly: GCA_032716605.1. NCBI lineage: Eukaryota > Metazoa > Arthropoda > Malacostraca > Decapoda > Lithodidae > Paralithodes > Paralithodes platypus. The sequence goes on from CM064523.1 coordinate 30,902,079, forward strand.
CTTAGCTTTGTGGGGTACTTCCGTCTCTTATCTCTCTTAGTTCATTAAGGGAGGAAGGGGGGGGGGGAGACTTAAAAAAATAAATACATATACAGTATAAACAAAACAATAATAATCTCCCCTTAAAGCACTGACCAGTATGCCTTATATTCCCTTTCAGGTGGTATATTTCTTCTTCATTTAATACATGCTTCCCTCTCTTCTCCATTATGCTCTGTGTCACATCATTCCTTATTTACTTAAATCATTCGTGTATATATTCACCTTCCCTGTAGTATCTGTTTCAATAATACTCCCCAGTCTCTATCTCAATAATATTATTCTCCAGTCTCCATCTTCTCTCCAAATTCTCTCCATTCTCCCATACTGCCATCTGACCATTGTTGTTGTCAAGTGGGTAAACCAAACCAGACATTACTACTCTCCCTGTTTCCCTTCATATCTCTCTCTCTCTCTCTCTCTCTCTCTCTCTCTCTCTCTCTCTCTCTCTCTCTCTCTCTCTCTCTCTCTCTTTTCTTCTCCCCTTTAAGAAAAGACGAAGGCAAATGATAAAAGTATAACAAGGGATTGCATTATACGTGTAGCTTGGCAGGGCTTTATATAGTGTACAGTAAAGTGAAGAGTGCATGCGAAATGCAATTATTATGTCGTTCAGTATTAAAATGCCTATTAAATTAAATTCTGTCTGTCACTAGATAATGTTACCAATAACAGAATGAGCATGTGGGAGTTAATAGGTTTTATCCCTTTGATTTCTAGAGGTCATTCCATAGTCTAGTGGTATCAAGAATGGGCTGATAATAACGTCATAGTAGTGCAGGGACAATGTTTGGTTAGTATGTTTTTCTGGCCATATATTGGGGCTATTTTTGATTCGGTATTGGAAAGTATGGACATTTGCATTGTTCATTATTAATCCGTTTGTTTATGAGGTACCGAAGAAGAGTGAATTATGAGAATTTAGCTAAAATCGAGTATCCAATGAAGGCACTGCCCTACTTTCATCCAAATCAGCCAATAAAGAAACATACATACTCCGTTTAACAGCTATAAATAACAACAGCAATGTTGTTGATAATTATAAAATGTAAATAAATACTTTAATGTATAAATAATTCGACAATTAATCGCATGAAACATAGCTCAAGTACAAATGTTAATTTACTCTTACATAAATCACGATAACAATATCAACATTAAATACAACAACAACACTAAGACTCAATAAACATCCTCATATACAAAATACCTCGCAAATAAATCGCCATGACACATGAATCAATTAAAAGTGTCAATTGAGCCATGCACCAATCAGTCATCCCCCCCCCCCCCCCCCCTACACACTCACACATTAGACGGTATCATGTTACCGGTAATTGGACAAGCTGCCTGCCCTGCCAAACAAGACATAATCAATTGGCTAAACACCCCGACCAATCATCACCAGGGGCCGGCATCACTCTATGACAGTCACTATACTTAGTTCGGATCTGCCTCGTATGGGGCAATAGACCTTCTGCAGATTTTCATTTTTCTTATGTTTTGATGTAAGTAGGCGATCATATATTTTCACTTGCAGGTGATGGCATTCTATATTAGGCAGAAAAAGAAAGGCGATAGAAACCTTTCTGACAATACTGTGCATTAAATGGGACGATGTGAAACTGCGCTTATAATATAAAGTGCATACTACTGTTAATTTGTCACTCAATTTGCCATTGTTGCTTTTATCAATATATTATGCAGATTAGGATGAATCTGTGGGAGACACAGAGAGACACGGTATTTTGAGTTTTCCTTTGATTCGTAAAAGTGCATTCTAGACTAATTAAAATATGTGATTCAAACAACGTATTAATATATAAAGTATTAATAATACCAAACCTAAGCATACAATGTTCTATTATCCCGATAATATATTAATCAAATAGGCTTATATATATTTATACTTGAATCAACAACGATTGGTCTGTATTGTATTGTTCTGTAAAAAGAAAACAATTATGAACTGTAGGTAATTTACGGATACATTTAGCTTGCAAATAGGATGGCCATACTGTAGACACGACATATCGTAGGTCGTACGCCATTATATTTGTCACCTAAACATGTGAAACCCAGGCCGACGCTGTTTTTTGTTCTTCTTTCTAGTCATTCACTCTTTCAACAACCCACTGAAGGCCGATTCAACTATCAGATGTTTATTTCATTCCACAATGGTACAATGTTTAGGAGAAGGAAATAATTGTGGTGGTTACTTTCCAATCAACCAACTATCCATGTATTCAACTCAACAATTATCCAATTAACTAATCATCCTACATGTTGACCTCATCAACGGGATAAATGGAGTGTCTGATGTATCTATCTAATAATCCAATCAAACATGCTTTCAATCAACCATTTAGCCATTCTGTTAAGGAAACAGTCCACTCCTACCGTATCATTTCTTATATGAACCATCTGTCCAATCAATTGATCAAACAAACTCCCGTTTAATCATAGTCTGTACAATCAGTTAGTCAATCATTCATACCAAGCAACCATTGGTCAAATCAAGCAAGCACGTATTCCACTCTCAGCTCAGTAAGCAAAACCGCCTCCTTCGTTTCAATCAATGTTCTACTCATTCCACAAATAAATCATTCCACTCTTATCATAACCAACCATCTTCTCAATTAATCAATCTACCAATCATCCCTCTCGCCCAATCACTCAACCAATTGACCAATGAAACAATTCAACATATTACTCTCAATTCAATTACCCATCTGGCTTCTTAGTTAGTTAAATAATTTACGTTCACTCTAATCATCCAACCGTTCATATAGTTAGTCATTCACATCACTCTACTCCAACACCGACCCCCGAATATATTGAGCACTATTTGTATCCAAATTGATTTTCTACATTTTAAAATAATGCTTCGAAAGTTTTAATATAATGCGGTACAACTACGAAACTAAAACAATTATATCTGTTTTCCCGATAGTGTAATAAAATACACGATAAATTGTTAAAACTCGCGGGGAAACTGGAGGCTTCCATAAGAATGGATGTTTTTGTAACATTATACATATGGTAGACTTTGGTTAACAAATTAACTGTCCAAAGTAGATGCAACGTAATTCCATTGTATCCTGCACGTGTTCTCCAGCATTCATGGTAATCAGTCCACCCACCTATCTTCCTTCTCCGTATAGTTGATAAGGTGATCGTTGTGCATGCCCGCGAGATAATTATTCATTCACTCACCCAACGAATCTCCTAATTACTCGATCGTCTTAATAACGCGTAGAGTTTATCAACCAAGGAATCTGCTAACCGTATAATCAACAACTCACCAAACCAACCAACCACCCAATCACGAGTTCATCCATGTAACCAATTAACCATTCACCTAGCCAGACAACCAATCAACCGTTCACTTATCCATCAATCCATCAACAAACCACTCCACACACATGTCATCCTCCTTCTGTTGGGTGATGGGGTGACCGATTCAGTTCCATGCCAGGACTGGTGGCGTGTATCCTCTTGGGGACAGACAGGACATCTTGGCTCACTCACCAGAACACACTGACATGTCTTATACTAAACATGTTTTTTGTTCCTATGTGTATGAAGGAGAAAAAGGCAGGCTACCTGTAACGAGTGTCTCCCCCAAAGGCAAACAAGTGACTGAGAGCCAAATTCAAGAGGCGTTGGAGTCAAAATGCCTGGACACACACACTTTAAAGCAGTCTAAGTCATAGGATGAAGGAAAGATTGATTGAGGGAGAGAGTTCTTGAGTTCACTTGTTGAGTAGAAGAAAGACAGAACTAAATACGCAATCAAGTAAGCAGTCAGCTGATAATTTAAACAACCAATCAGACAATCAACAGACTGCTCAATCTTCCCCTCATCGAGTAAACTAAGGAACCAATCAACCAATCAGTCAAGCAACCACTCACAATATGACCATCCAACTGCCTAACCAACATAACAATGAAACAACTACCAAAACACATTTAACCAATCAATCACACAATGTTTTCAGCCAAATAACAACACAACAGACATTTAATTAAGTATTCAACTCACCTGTCACCTTCCTCTTCTGGGTTGATAGGGTGACCGTTGCGAGTCCATGCGAGGTCTGGAGGTGGGTGTCCTCTTGGGGGCAGGCAGGACATCTCGGCCCGCTCACCGGACGACACCGACACATCTCCAGGGCTCTCACGAAATTCGTCTCGCAGCACTACAATGAAATAAAGGAAAGGAGAGGATTAGATTCTGCAATATGGGATTCGATACTGTTAGGAAAGGAATATTGTTAACATTGGACGGATTTTGTAGGAAAGGAATATTGTTAACATTGGACGGATTTTGTAGGAAAGGAATATTGTTAACATTGGACGGATTTTGTAGGAAAGGAATATTGTTAACATTGGAAGGATTTTGTAAGAAAGGAATGGTGTTAACATTGGAAGGATTTTGTAAGAAAGGAATGGTGTTAACATTGGAAGGATTTTGTAAGAAAGGAATGGTGTTAACATTTGGAAGGACTTTGTGTACCTTATGAAATAAATCCAGATTATGTGTACTGTTGACACAAAACAACCGCATAAACCAGAATACAAATGTTTTCATCTGTGTCAAAATAAAGTAAAGTATGCCTGTGCATGTACTGTCACTACGACCAGATTAGACCATCTCAATAATACAAATTTAAATGTTGATTTGAAGTTACTTTAATATTTTAATGAAATGACAATCCAAATGTTTTAGGTTAAGATATATATTATATATTATGTACACAATAAGCTGCTGTTTTATGTAACTGTGTTATACAGATTGTAATACATTTTTAAGGCGAACAGACACTGTCATAAGGGATTAGGAGGAATTAAGTTGCTAACAAAGGTGATAATATTAATCTATACTTGATTTGGTTCTACTACAAAACGTCCGAGTCTCATATAAAACATTTAATTTGCTTATAATGAAACTGGATTAAGATACAAAAATATAAAGATAATATAAGATAACTATATAGAAGGTTCCAATATAAAGGGTTTGAATGTTGCTAACCCCTTCAATCAGCATTTATCGCTGTCTAGAGATACTTTTGTATTTGACTTACGAATGACAGTTTGAAGTGAGAAGGTTCAGAAAGGTTAAGTTTAAAAAGTTGATTCCCAAAGGTCCTTCGTTGCATGGTGTTATTGTCTTTGAGGGGATTATATTGCATTCATCCACTTAAACATTATGTTGTTAGTTTGAATGTTACTGTTGTTATTAGTAGATTAATTTATTCAGGTTAGGTAAGAGACAATTCACCAAAGGATAAAGGGAAATATACAGTATATTAATAAACTTTATTTCTATATTGTTTGTTCTAATCTTAAATAAATCGTCTTATGCCGGCTTGCATACAATCAAATATGCCGATCTCCCACGAGAAGTAATTTATTGATAGGTTGGCTCCATTGCTATTCTTATCTGTACATGTAGGTTTTATTTATACCATCAATATAGAGTATAAAGTTCTATCTAAATAATCCCTCTAGGCAGATATCTGAACACAAACTATTCTACGAATCACCTAAGGTTAGCCAGAATATATGTATAGTCCTATACTCAATACGCCATCATAATGAATAAGTTAAAGAGGGTCTGCACTCTCTGGGCTGCATTCTCTCTTAAAGCAGCACGGATTCTCTTGATTGCATTCCCTTAAAGAGGACTGACTTCTTGCAGCTGACTAAAGGGGACTGGAGCATCCTGGACGTCCTTTTGAGGGAGTCCTTTATATTTATTATGTTTACACAATGAGATATTTGGTATTGCATTAATAACACTAGGGCATAACTTGTTATTATAACACAGGAAGTAATTGAGTTGGAGTTTAGTATACATGTTCATCAATGAGGTATCGGGTATGGTCCCTTTAACCACGGCCTGAGCGCTATGACAGTGCGCTGACGTCATCAGGACAATTATTGAAACACCGTCAATACAATGGCATCATCAATTTACATCAGAGTAACACTAGACGATTTTTCACGTTAGGAAGTACCTCTAGGAATTAAATGCATACAGCAGACCCTACGTAATCTGAACCAAACACGTCCTCTGATAGCCAGAAAGGCGATTTTTTGATAAAATGGTTAAATGCAATCAAGCCGAGTCGACTCGTTCATGCATCGTAGGTGCTGCTACTTGATTATATTTTGCTTGGAAATGGATCTTTCAAAGCTATGAGGCAACCTGTTATATCTACTCTTTCAATACGATGATTATCTACAAGTTATTCCTACGTTATACATAATTAACTGATGTTAAGCAAGACAGTAAGACAAACAAATGATTTGTCTTAACATGCCCCTCGATATAGCAATATGGGTTGCATATATCATCTTCCCTATAAGCATAACTAATATATCACTGTTGTAGTGATAAAATTAATGACATATAAATATAATATACAATTAATGCAATTATATAGAGTTAATAAAACAAATTAGCATTATGTGTATTATCCACAGATTATTTACAGCTTATTCGGCATGTAGCATTTACAAAAACATACATCTATTATGTAGTTGTATTGGAAAGGTTTATATTAAAACATACATTTATTATGTAGTTGTATTGGAAAGGTTTATATTAAAACATACATTTATTATGTAGTTGTATTGGAAAGGTTTATATTAAAACATACATTTATTATGTAGTTGTATTGGAAAGGTTTATATTAAAACATACATCTATTATGTAGTTGTATTGGAAAGGTTTATATTAAAACATACATCTATTATGTAGTTGTATTGGAAAGGTTTATATTAAAACATACATCTATTATGTAGTTGTATTGGAAAGGTTTATATTAAAAGATTGAATGTTTATACTGAAATTGTATGCCGAATTTCCAATAAATACCGTAATTAAATTGAGGATCTACATTTAATACTACTGCCAAATGAATACATTGCCATTCTAGTGTAATGCTGCTGATTAACTCAAACATTTAATTAAGATCAAAGAATTTCTGGTAATTATATTCTCTTGAGCACAGCTTATCTATCTATTGATCTACAGTATATACCCACCGATATATCTATTATGTGCTGATAATATACCCACCGATATATCTATTATGTGCTGATAATAGACCGGTGGAGGATATACTGCACATCATACACATTTACCAAAATATCCAATAGAAACTTATATATATATATATATATGTGGCAGAGTGGTCTTGCCACTGGACTAGTAATCCAATGGACCCGGGTTCGAATCCCAATATGTCAATGGGAAGATATTATTGGGATGGAGTTTGTGCTGTACCTAGTGTCAGTGCATTACCACAGCACACCGAAATGCCCCCCAAAATACCCTCATTGTTCCCTGATTAAATAGCACTGTATGAATATTCCCATATTCAAAATATGCTACAGGGGAGCAATGCCTAGTGAGTTAATTGCTCAATAGGTGGCGTACTGAGAGTGATGGTCCGAGTCTGATGAGTGAGACGGTGAAGCAGCTTCAGAGATGGAGTTGGGTTCGAGCCGTGAATAGGTGCTTTGCATGTCTCACTCCATAGACTGGAACAAGACCTCACGGGTCTCCCCGTGTTCAGCGGTAGAGTGTGCAGGTTCTCAGCCTATGCCTGAGAGGGTACTAGTAGTTGGAATATAGAAAGAACAAAAATATATACCGGTATATAATTATACACTGTATATATATTTTTTTGTTTCTTCTATATTCCAACTACTCCCTCTCGGGCATAGACTGAGAGCCTGTACATTCCACCGCTCAACACGGTGAAGCCCGTGAGGTCTTGTTCCAGTCTGGGGAGTGAGACATGCGAAGCACATATTCACGGCTCGAACCCAACTCCATATATATATATATATATACATATACATATATATATATATATATATATATACAGTATATATATACATTATATATATATATATATATATATATATATATATACATTATATATATATATATATATATATATATATATATATATATATATACCGGTATATATATATATATATAGATATACATATATATATAAATATATATGTATATATACCGCGTATATACAGTATATACAGTATATCCGTTATTCAGTGTAGGTCTGGAGTTTGACTCCAGGGGACAATATCAACAGTTTTATTATGAACGTTTTTTATTCCGACGGTCAAGATGATCCATATTGAGATCTGAAGGACTGGAGGCTTGGTCCCTGGGGTGCGGGGTGGGGGGCTTGGGGGTGGGTGGAGTGATTCTGTTATTGAGGGAGAAGAGGGGAGGGTTGGAGGGGAACAGGAAAAGGAAAGTAAGGGAAAACGGAAGGAAGACGACGAAATAGAAGGACGTGGTACAGGAAGGGTAGGTAAAAGAGTGGGCCGAGAAGGGAGCGAGAATATAGAAGAATATGGAGGAAAAAGAAGAGGAAGGATGATGGAAGAAAATGGAATGGGAGGAAGACGGAAACAGGGAAGACTAGATGAGGAAGGTTAAGGAGAAAATGGAGAGAAAGGGAGAGAAGCGGAGACAAAGGTAGAAGTGAATGGATAATAGAAGAGAATATAGGGGAGGAAGCTGAAAGGGAATGCAATAAAGTGGAGGACAAGGATGGCAATGAAGATGCGAAAACAGCGAACAGGGGAATTTTAGATATACAGCATAGGAAGTAAAAATATATTATAGTAGGCTAAGTGTAAGGATAGGTAATCAAAGATAATGGACTGGATAGGTAAAAACAAATATTGTAAGGGGTATAAAGAAAATGGAAATACACACAATTTGAACTAAGTATGGAAAATAGGAGGAAAAGTGGATCGAAAACAAGGGAATAAAAGTGAAATGTTGGTGAGGAAACAGTTAATTTTGGACATGGTATGCAAAGATAATTGTTGATACGGGAAATAGTTGAGAAGATAATGATTTAATTGACTCGGGTTATAATTGACAAAGTTCATAGTCAACAAGAGGCCATATCTGACTAGAAACAAAACAAATGATGGGAGCCAAATTTGATGAGGGAGATAATTGATGTGGGAAATAATTGACACGGAATAGTAGACAAGGGAAATATTTGATAACATAAATAGTTGACTAGGGAATACATTGACAATGGAAATAGTAGACAACGGGAAGAGGTGACTAGGAAAATATTTGGTAAGGAAATTAGTAGTCATGTGAAATAATTGATAGAGGAAATAGTAAAACAAAAATAACATTTGACAAGACAAATGGAGCCAAGTTGGCAAAATTAATTGTTGACTAGGACAATAATTAACAAAGGATATAGTTGAAGGGTGAATATAATTGGCTAGCAAAAATAGTTGACGAGAAATCAGGGTAAAAGGCGAATACAGGAATATAGAAAAGCAAATGAGAACACAGAATAAGAAAACAGATGGGGCATATGAGAAAAGGGGGGACAGGATAGAATATGTGGTAATGGATGGAAGGAGAAAGGTTGGACGGGAGAGAATTATGGAGAACAACATGTGAAAGAGGGGGAAGCAAAAAGGGGAACCGAAGTAAGTGCAAAAGTTTCAAAGGGATAAAGGCCAAAGGTGGAATACAAGAAATAGGTGGGATATACACGGATAAGTGGATGAAATATGTGCATGGTATACACTCCTGCAATCTTCTAAGTAAACGTTCAGTATTATGGCACACACCCAGGTCTCACATACGGGAAGAAGGGGTTAAGTAAAGGCTAAAAAGGAGTAGAGTGAAATATATAGCAGAGTGAAAAATATATGAGGAAATATAGGTAGGCAACTTAAATATAGCTAATCAGGGCTTAAGAAATCGCAAGGCTATTAATCGAAACCAATAACTAGTAAGAGTAGATCGACACACAGGTTAATGGAGAGTGAGAAACGAGATAACTGAAAACCTGATGCAGGGAGAGATTTACATAGATTTATAAAGATACACAAGTTATACAGACCTTATCATTCTAGCGAGGTGGTCAGGACTTATTTCTAGCAGATATAATAAACACGATAGTAAGGGAAAGGAGAAGAAAAGGATAACAAAACAGAAGGCTCTATCCCCATCTTCTGGCAAATGCTGCACATGAAGACAGTTAAAGTGAATTATCTTGCAGGGCTTGGAAACCGGCTGAAGGAATTTATAGAATAGTTGAACATTGATAGGATACCTTGTGCAAACCTTTACCTATGGTAATATATACATACACCCCCTTTTCCCTCCTTAGCTCTCGTCAACTGGAAACAGTGTTCATTACTGCCAGATCGTTCTATTAATAGTTATTACCTACTCCATCCTAATTGCTCTGTGGTATGAGTCGAGTCTTTTTTTTAAACATATCTATCGAGACACTGTCTAATACTTTATTAGGGAGCTTATTCCACTCACTAATTTTACTGTGGGTGAAGATTTTTGTTGTTGTGACTAGGTTCGCTTTTTTACCTATTAATTTTAACTTGCTTCCTCTTGTAGAACTCTCTCTGGCTATCATAAATAGATGACCGGTTTTCATGTTACTAAATCCTTTTAGAATCTTAAAACACTCTGTCAGTTGCCTTCTCCTTCGTCTCTTAAGTGAAAACAGATTGAGATATCTTAATCTCTCCTTGTATGGTTTATTTCTTAGTGATGAGATCAATTTAATTACTCTTCGGATTCTAGTTTTCGATGTCTTCTATGAGGTAGGGAGACCAGATTGGCACAGCATAACCCAGCTGTGGTCTCACTACACTATTATATAATGGCATAACTATGTCTTTGCTCTGATAATGAACATTTCATTTGATGAACCCTAGTGCCCTGTTAGCTTTGTTTGCTGCTGCCGTGCATTGGTTTCAAGGTTTCTAGGTTTCCATATTATAAGTACGCTAGCTAGGTCTTTTAGCTGTGTTACACTATTTGTTTTCTCTCTGTGCATGTAATATTCATATTTATTGTTTTGAGAGCTTATTTGTAGTATCTGACATTTGTTTACTTTAACTCAATCACTACGGGCCAACGCACATATACGTCCTATGTAAAAAACGGCATTACTACGAGTGAAGTACATATACTGTATATTCTGGTAGTACCGACCTAGGTGGTTGCACCAACCCACCCCACTTGCTGCCAGACGGTTCCAGGAGGTTCTAAGCCTGCCATCCATACTTATATCAGTGTGCTTAGTGCATTAATCAACAAAAACATGGCAAATTCTCCATAAATTTGTGACAGATATCTACCAGGTACGAAATGAGGTTCATTTCATCTTTCTTTCAACAAATTATATTATTCTGTAAACACAAAACATGATAAAATAGTGGTAAATTTCATCAAGTTATGGCAAGTGGAAAGGAAAGGGAAAAATTTACATTTGCATTCACGAGTGTAATGTGGGTTCCAGCAATGAAACCAGCAAAGTATTTATCAAATTTCATGGATGATGTGAGGAGGTAGGGAGAATATGGTGACTATTATAGAAATAATTTGATCCAATCTCTTAGGAGCTTGTTCCAATTCCCTCAGGGTTAGCGCTATGTATATAAAGCGGAATAAGCGGAAAATAGCCACCAAGGTGCATTTGAAAGCATACAAGCCACCACAAGAATAGGGATAAAGGGTATTTGCCAGTTATCTGACCATTCCATGATATTATTGAGATCTGTTTGCAAATTCATTCTATCCCTTTCTATAATTATTGCATTTCTTATCTTGGTATCATCCATGAATTTGGAAACTATATTATTTTTACTATTGTATATATTATTGATATTGATATAGGCCCTGGAGCCTGCGTTGCTTCTACTTAGTTATTAACAACTCTCAATCTATCTATTGCCTGACGCCGTGATCCCCGAAGGGGTGGCCACGAACGAACCGCCCCCATGCACCTCTGTCCCCAGTCAGTCGACGCCCCTCCCCCCAACCAGCATCGCCTTCGTTCATATACTTTCTCACTCCATCCTTCCACCTCTCTATCGGTCTACCTCTCCCTCTCTGTCCCTCCACCTCGCTCTCATACACCCTCTCAGTCATTCTCTCGCTTTCCATACGTTCCATATGGCCAAACCATCTCAAGTTGTTAGTTTTCACACTTTCTAGAACATCTACCTCCACACCACACCTCCTTCTTACTTCCTCATTAGTCTGTCTATCCCTCCATGTAACTCCGCACGCACTTCTTAAGTAATTCATTTCCACTGCGCTCACTCTTGGTCTGAGTCTCTCAACCAACATCCATGCTTCGCTTCCGTAAGTCAGTGTCAGGATTACCACACTGTCATGCAAGGACTTCTTCACTTCCATACTGACCACCCTATTTCTTGTTACTGCTTTCAGCATTCCTACAACCCTCTTCCCCTGTTGTACCCTCTCCCGCACTTCTTCATCCATAGTCCCATCTTTACTCAACACACTGCCCAGATACTTAAAAGAGTTGACGATCTCCATAGCCTGACCGTTCAGCTTCACCTCACACTCTGTGACTTCACCCCTTTCGAAGACCATAACCTTGCTCTTCCCCGCATTTACCTTCAAATTCCGTTTTTCGCACACTGTTACAAACTCATTTACCAGACCCTGCAACTCCCATTCATTATCACTCATCAGAACTGTATCATCCGCAGACAGCAGTATAGGTAGCTTCCACTCAATTCCCTCCCTTTTCAGCGATACACCAACATCCACTGCTCTTGATAGTATTTCTTTCATGACTCCATCCATATATACAGTAAATAACCACAGGGACATCACACACCCCTGTTTCAAACCAACATTCAGGTCAAAGAACTCGCTCTGCTCACTCTCCACACGTACTGCCACCTTTGCACCCTCATACATGCTCTTCACTGCTTTCAGCAACTTGCCATCTACTCCGTATATTCTAAGTACTTTCCACAAACCTTCTCTATCTACTCTGTCATAGGCCTTCTCCAAGTCCATAAAGGCAACATACACCTTTTGTTTCTTCTCCAGATATTTCTCCACAACACAATTCAGGGTAAAAATCTGATCTACACATCCTCTTCCCTTCCTAAAACCTCCCTGCTCGTCGCCTATCCATTTCTCCGTTCTCACTCTCACCCTCTCAATCACTACCCTACTGTATCCCTTCCCTACTACGCTTAGAAGACATATTCCTCGGTGGTTACCACACACTCCTCTTTCCCCTTTGTCCTTATATAGGGGGACTATTATGCCAGTCTTCCAGTCATCGGGTGCACTCCCCTTCTCCCATGCTAGTTTGCACATTTTCCATACCCATTCGATCACTATCTCACCACCATACCTCAACATTTCCCCACACACTCCATCTGTTCCTGGTGCTTTCCCCAACTTCACTCTTTTCATGGCTTCCCACACTTCTGACCTCCTGATCCCCACCTCCTCCTCCACTACTTCTCTTCTTCTCCCTCCCATACCATATCCAGCTATGTTTGCTGGCTCTTCATTCCTTACATTTAGCAACTCATTGAAGTACTCCCTCCATCTTTCGACTCTCTCTTGCTTCTCTCTGCTTGCTTTAATTTAGCCAGTTTTCAATCCAATTGTAAATTGTCCATGAATTCCTAGACCTTGAACTTTCTGCAGCAATATCTTATGTGGGACCTTGTCGAAGGCTTTCGGCAAGTAAAAATACACTATGTCTAGCCTTTTTAATTAAGTCGTTTAAATAGGCTATCATAAAAATTTGATTGAGATCGTTAGGTATGAGATCTTCGCTGTGAATCAGTGTTGACTATTATTGATATGATTGTTGTTCTAGATGAAAAATACGATATCATCCCATATGATTGATTATAATATTTTTCCAATTACAAAAGTTAAGGTAATGGGCCTGTAATTATATTTTTGTTTGTCACACGTTTTACATATTGGTGTTACATTTGCTATTTTCCAGTCAGGGGGGAAATATCCTTATCGGAGTGACATATTACATATTATGATCAGTGCTTCAGCAACTACATTTATAACCAATTTTAGAAAATAAGGGACAGAACTATCTGGGCCAGGGGATTTATATATATATATATATTTATTTGTATTTTGATCTATATATGTATTTTCTAAGAGAGAGAGAGAGAGAGAGAGAGAGAGAGAGAGAGAGAGAGAGAGAGAGAGAGAGAGAGAGAGAGAAATAAGGGTGAGCGAACATCAGGAAGGAGGAAAGTTGGCACAATCATGGTGTGTGTTTATTCGCCCTTACCCTTTTTCCCCTCCCTCCCCCCCCCCCCCCCAAATCACCACAACTACCACAACTACCACAATTGCTACAACTATATGGGCTGCTGATAGAGGCATAACTGCCGCAACTATCTCGATTTCCAGGATATACTAAAATTACACCGAGTAATAATACGGCCGCAGCTAACTGGAAATACTACACTTTGGCGGAACACACGCACAAACACACAGATACACACGCACACAGAACACACGCACGCACACACACGCTTAAACACACACACACCTATTTACACTCACATACGCACACGATATTTTACAAAATTAGCGAATGCTCACTACATGTTTTTCCCAATACAGTTACAATTGGCTTGGTCTGCATTTTTTTATTTTTTTATTTCGACAATTCTACGCTGATTTATATAATACTCTACAATATTCTGTTATTTATAGTGATTGTATGCTATATAGTACATGCATCATAATACAAGTACTACTCACACAATTCTGTCCTTGGCCTTCTTTGGTTTCCTTCTCTAATGATGTCCACTCCAGTTATGACCGAGCTGGGACTATTGTCAGCCAAAATCGTATATTGTAAAACTAACCACTTTAATATAATATGGCGTAATAATTTCTCTATTCTTACTCATTTCAGCCATAATTATTTAACTTAGGATGGACCACTAGATGTCAAAGTAGTATTAATTATCGCAAATAACCCTTCGAATCCCACAGGTTGAATACAACCATATAATACTTGCTAGAAGACAATTACAGAATGCGTCATAGAGAAAGGTTTTAAGTAAATATCATTAATGGATGTCTAACAGCTATCATAGACATACCAGGTGGTTGATATTAGTGAATATATTTACTCATCGGAACACATATCTCAACACACCTACTCTGGGATTGTGTGTGTATGTGTGTGTGTGTGTGTGTGTGTGTGTGTGGGTGGTGTTTTTGTATTCATATCGTGTGATGGTATTCACAACCATATATGTGAATATTATGGTTTGGCCTGGCATCACAATTTGGAGTTCGGAAGACGGGTGTTAAGATTAATGCAGTTATAATGATATAACGGAATAAGAAATAAACATAGTGATTACAAAATCATCATCACGTAATGTAGTCACAAACAAGAGCTGAAGGGCTGAGAGTAGATAAACTAATGTATTTACATTACACACCTAAGAGACGAAAAGAAGACCTAGAATAGGGGAGGTGTGGCGGAGTGGTCTTGCCACTGGACTGGTAATCCAATGGACCCGGGTTCGAATCCCAATATGTCAATGGAAAGCTATTATTGGGATGGAATTTGTGCTGTACCTAGTATCAGTGCATTACCACAGCACACCGAAATGCCAAAAAAATACCCTCATTGTTCCCTGATTAAATAGCATTGTATGAATATTCCCATATTCAAAAAATATGCTACAGGGGGGCAATGCCTAGTGAGTTAATTGCTCAATAGGTGGCTTCTGAGAGTGAGGGTCCAAGCCTGGGGGATGAGACTGTGAAGCACAGAGGCGAGGCGGCTTCAGAGATGGAGTTGCTTCGAGCCGTGAAGCTTCGCATGTCTCACTCCCTAGACTGGAGCAAGACCTCACGGGCCTCACCGTGTTCAGCGGTATATTGTAAAGGCTATCAGCCTATGCCCGAGAGGGAGTAGTTGGAATATATATAAAACAAATAAAAAATAGGTTTTACCACATAGTTAGGCTCAACACACATGCAACATAATAATTATCAATAACATATATAATTTACTTGTTTGACTAATTTGGATTGCTCACACGTTCGAGACTAATCTTTGTCAACATATATTTCAGCTGGATCAATCTAACTGGCATGACATTAATGGAATGAGACAAGAAATATTAAACTATTCAGTACCGGTGACATCCGTTTTTATTATACTCTGGTAACTATTAAACGCTTAAATTCAGCTTAGGAAGGGCATCTACTAATAAATAGGATTATACTATCTCAATGTATCCTTTTAGCCACCAAATATCCTTCCTAAGCTTCATTAAATCATCTAAATGTAGCTGAAATCAAATACAAAATCCATCGCTGGGTTACGTTACATTGTGTTTAACATGCATGTCGAAAGGGATGAGATTATTGACATGATGGATGGCAGTGTTCAAAGTAGTATTAATTAGTTAGTTAAAATTGGACTTCAGAGGCTATCAACCCTATTGGATTATTAAGTCAGCACACTGTAAGTCAGGAATAACATCAGGACTGGAGCCTCTCTGCTATAACTCCAGTCCCTTCGTAGTATTAATTGTAAGGACATACAGTATGGCTTTCACCGCTGCTGTCTCCAACCTCGATACTCTTTATCATTATCTCTTACCATATTTAGGGCAAGTATTTGTATTTTTCTGGACCCCTTCTCCTTCATGTTTAGCCCATTTAGTTATGAGATTTTATGACGTTCGCTCCATTAGTTTGGCGATTTTAAGACCTTCCACCATATCTAGATGTCAATTTCTTCCTAGCGAGCGATAGCGAGCCTGTATTTTAGGAGGAACCGGCCTTTGGCCGAGACATTTTTCTACTGAAAAATGGACAATATAATCTCGAAGGGGGTATGTTGTTTAATCTTGATAGAAATTTAGGGAGCAAACAAAAACCAATATAAGTACCGGTACTAACAAACCAATATAAGTACCGGTACTAACAAACCAATATAAGTACCGGTAATAACAAACCAATATAAGTACCGGTAATAACAAACCAATATAAGTACCGGTAATAACAAACCAATATAAGTACCGGTACTAACAAACCAATATAAGTACCGGTAATAACAAACCAATATAAGTACCGGTAATGACAACCAATATAAGTACCGGTAATAACAACCAATATAAGTACCGGTACTAACAAACCAATATAAGTACCGGTAATAACAACCAATATAAGTACCGGTAATAACAAACCAATATAAGTACCGGTAATGACAACCAATATAAGTACCGGTACTAACAACCAATATAAGTACCGGTACTAACAAACCAATATAAGTACCGGTACTAACAAACCAATACATAGACCGGTAATAACAAAACCAATACATAGACCGGTAATAACAAAACCAATACATAGACCGGTAATAACAAACCAATATAAGTACCGGTACTAACAAACCAATATAAGTACCGGTAATAACAAACCAATATAAGTACCGGTAATGACAACCAATATAAGTACCGGTAATAACAACCAATATAAGTACCGGTACTAACAAACCAATATAAGTACCGGTAATAACAACCAATATAAGTACCGGTAATAACAAACCAATATAAGTACCGGTAATGACAACCAATATAAGTACCGGTAATAACAACCAATATAAGTACCGGTACTAACAAACCAATATAAGTACCGGTAATAACAACCAATATAAGTACCGGTAATAACAACCAATATAAGTACCGGTAATAACAAACCAATATAAGTACCGGTAATACAGAACACACATATAAGTACCGGTAATAACAACCAATATAAGTACCGGTACTAACAAACCAATATAAGTACCGGTAATAACAACCAATATAAGTACCGATAATGACAACCAATATAAGTTCCGGTAATTACAACCAATATAAGTACCGGTACTAACAAACCAATATAAGTACCGGTAATAACAAACCAATATAAGTACCGGTAATGACAACCAATATAAGTACCGGTAATAACAACCAATATAAGTACCGGTAATGACAACCAATATAAGTACCGGTAATAACAACCAATATAAGTACCGGTACTAACAAACCAATATAAGTACCGGTAATAACAAACCAATATAAGTACCGGTAATAACAAACCAATATAAGTACCGGTAATAACAAACCAATATAAGTACCGGTAATAACAAACCAATATAAGTACCGGTAATGACAACCAATATAAGTACCGGTAATAACAACCAATATAAGTACCGGTACTAACAAACCAATATAAGTACCGGTAATGACAACCAATATAAGTACCGGTAATGACAACCAATATAAGTACCGGTACTAACAAACCAATATAAGTACCGGTAATAACAACCAATATAAGTACCGGTAATAACAAACCAATATAAGTACCGGTAATAACAAACCAATATAAGTACCGGTAATAACAAACCAATATAAGTACCGGTAATAACAACCAATATAAGTACCGGTAATAACAACCAATATAAGTACCGGTACTAACAAACCAATATAAGTACCGGTAATAACAAACCAATATAAGTACCGGTAATGACAACCAATATAAGTACCGGTAATAACAACCAATATAAGTACCGGTACTAACAAACCAATATAAGTACCGGTAATAACAAACCAATATAAGTACCGGTAATGACAACCAATATAAGTAACGGTAATAACAACCAATATAAGTACCGGTACTAACAAACCAATATAAGTACCGGTAATAACAAACCAATATAAGTACCGGTAATGACAACCAATATAAGTACCGGTAATAACAACCAATATAAGTACCGGTAATAACAACCAATATAAGTACCGGTAATAACAAACTATTATAAGTACCGGTAATAACAACCAATATAAGTACCGGTAATAACAAACCAATATAAGTACCGGTACTAACAAACCAATATAAGTACCGGTAATAACAACCAATATAAGTACCGGTAATAACAACCAATATAAGTACCGGTAATAAAAAACAATATAAGTACCGGTAATAAAAACCAATATAAGTACCGGTAATAAAAACCAATATAAGACCGGTAATAAAGAAAACACATATAAGTACCGGTAATAAAGAAAACACATATAAGTACCGGTAATAAAGAAAACACATATAAGTACCGGTAATAAAAACCAATATAAGACCGGTAATAAAAACCAATATAAGTACCGGTAATAAAAACCAATATAAGTACCGGTAATAAAAACCAATATAAGTACCGGTACTAACAAACCAATATAAGTACCGGTAATAAAAAACAATATAAGTACCGGTAATAACAACCAATATAAGTACCGGTAATAACAAACTCAAACAAATAAATAATATATCGTCCCCTTAAATTTGGTCTTCTCTCTTCCTGATGGGTGGGCCTATGAAACTCACTAACCAATATTTGTTGGTGAACCAGGATTGGGATCCAGATTATGCTCCTCCAACACCGTCAAGGGTGTCAAGTATGAATAACGTGCTATCTATTATATTTATCAATTACTTTAACCCATACAATACCGGTCACTACATTACCATTATATTCTGGTAAGTATTTGACGATTTTATTCAACTTGGGAAGGACATCTATAAATTAAAAGGTTACAGACTGTCCCAATGAATCCTCTTAGCAACCATATATTATCTTTCCTAAGCTTCACAAAATCGTCTAAATGTCGCTGAAATCAAATATAGGAGACGTCGTTGGTACAGAAGGGGTTAAGTATGTGTTCGTCTCATTATCATATCTCAATATTCAGAAGAATGTATTCAACTTAGAAATAACTTATGGGACTCAAAACATGAACTGAGATAGATATTATTTGTTTGACTTTTAGAGATCCTTCTAAACATGAAGAAAGCCTAGTTTAGTCAAAATATAACCCCTAATTAAGTCATCGCATAGTACTGAAGGGGTTAACATTCCAATTCTATAAAGCAGAATTAATGGAGTGATCAAATTAAGAGGTGGTCATTTAAACTTTACCTTTTAAACGGTCAGTTCCCTAATCCTCTTTATTCAGTGTGTGGTTGAGCTCTTCTGGAAGTCTTTATTGCTTACATTAAGAGGCAGTTTGCATTCATGTATTCATGTATGCATTAATGAAAGCTACTATAAATGTACAGACGTGGTCAGAAATTCCTGTTACAAGTGTGTTTAAGAAATCAGACTTGTAGGAGTAATGTTTACAAATGATTGGATTAGTCTCAAAAGCCTCAGTATTAGTTAGTTATATTAGTATTAGTTAAGGCTTACTCAACAGATCATATCGTTGGCACACGTGCTGATAATACTTGTTCACAACTGTAAGTATATAATTTTTTTTTTTCTTCATCACTCAAACTGTATCAAAGAATGCACATACAATTATACATGTATGTATATATTTATGTATGTATGCATGCATGTATGGTAATATATATTATACTTAAGCATTTAAAGATCGACATACGCTACTGTCGTATAATACACGACATGTACGATTTATGTACAATACACATCAGGACACACACACGGAAGCATAATAGTATAGACAGGTGTGATGTAATACCAAATACAAACACACACATGGGAATGAAATAGACGGATGAAAATACAAGGAGAGGACAAGGTAACCAACCCTAAAGTCATAATACAGACAGCCTAGAAGGGTTACGACAACTCATACGGCAAGGTCATACAGAATGGATTCGTCCACACCAACTTAAACCCAATATAAATAACTTTGCCTGACCTAATATAATCTAGCTTAACCAAACTTAAACTAACTTTATATATCCTAACCTAAAGTAATACTACATATCCTTCCATAAGCTAACCTATCAAATCGACCAACCCTACTCTAACTTATGCTAACCAAACAACTGGACAGATAGACAGACATGAGGCACAAAGGGAGGACAGTTGGGCAGCAAGGGGAGAGAGGAAGGGAGGATAGGTGGGGAGGAAGGGGTGAGGAAGGAAGGAGAAGTGAGGAGGAAGGGGTGAGGGAGGGAGAGAGGAAAGGGAAGAGAGATGGGGAAGGAGTGAGAGAGGGAAGGAAGAAAGGTGGGGAAAGACGAAATACAGAGGAAGAGAGTCAGGAAGGTGGGACGTAACACACACAGATAGTAACTAAGATGAAAAGCAAACCGACTAAAGGTGGAATTTATATGACAACATTCAACCCACAATTTATTTCCTCAATTCTGAAAGGGAAGCTTCTAAGATATGCTTTATCAGAATTGTGTAACCTATTATAATCGGACTACCGGCTAGTTTCCAATATCAGTGTAAGGTAATCTCAAGATATTGCCTGACTATATATCCCATTGATTATGGGTAGGCTACAAATCTTTACCCCTAATCACTGTAATTAAATAAAAGGCTAGAACATTGGGCTGCAAGCTTTCACGTCTACTCCCTGTCAGACCCTTCCTTTATGGTAGAAATAATAGCTCGGTCACTCTAGTTGTTTATGAGATAAAGAGGTTAGTGGTCAATATTTGTGGCCAACTTATACTGAATGGACTATAGTTGAAGATAAGAAGTTGCCCCGGCTAATACCCTCGTGTAAGTCCACTTTAAGACACCAGAAACTCAGCATATATAAACTGTAGGGTATTATCGCCCACAATTTGGTTTGCTTACACTTGAAATTCGATGGTATATCTTAGTTTGGCTTGGTTAGTTTAGGTTACGGTATCTTAGTCTAGGTAAAGTACAGTAACGGCAGGTTAGGTTAGGATATATTAGGTTAATGGAACCTGTGTTAGGTTAAGTTAGTTTGATTAAGCTATGCTAGGTGTGGTTAGGCTAGATTTAGTACATTGGGATGGCTAAAGTTAGTTTAGGGTGTAGAATAGTCTAGATTGGTTAAGCTAAGTAAGGTTAAAATTAATTACGTTTGGCTATTTTATGCCGTATGCTATTACAATATATTAGGTTAACCAACTCTTGCATTATAATAACTACTAGGAAACTATGTAATTAAGGTTAGTAAGACATTATAAGAGTAAGAGTGTTAATTGAGGTTGTTCCCCTTTCATTACTAGAGATCCTTCAAAAGCTACAAAGCATTTGCTTACTAATGACATAAATAGAACATAGAAACGCGTCATCGTATTCTGAAGGGGTTATACTAGGGTTGTTGTGGCTGAATCGACTCTGCGTGCGGGCAACGGTATGCTTTCCTTCCTTCCTTACGTCCTCACTTCCTTCCTTCCTTGCTTTCATCCATCCTTCCCTACCTCGGCTCTCTTCCTTCCACTCCGTCCCTACCCCTCCCCTCTATCCCTACTCCTCCTCCCTCAAAACCTTCCCAATATCTCCTCCCTCCACTCTATCCCTACCCCACATACATCCACTCTATCCCTACCCCTCAGCCCTCCATTCCTTCCCTATCTCTCCTCCTTCCACTCTGTTCCTACCCCTCCACCCTCCCCTTCCTCCCTCCCTCCATGCCCCCCCCCCCCCCCAATCTTGTATATACGGGGGAGTGAAGGTTTAATTGTTGCCGCGGCCAAACTACCCTGCTACTGGCCACTTTGTCTGTATGCCTCAATAACCACCCTCTCTCCCTCTCTAATGTTGGGGGGAGGGGTAGGTAGAGGGGTTGGGAAGGTGGCGAGAGAGGGAGGGAAGGAGGACATGTGATGAGGTAGAAGTGAAATAGAGAGAGAGAGAGAGAGAGAGAGAGAGAGAGAGAGAGAGAGAGAGAGGGGGGGGGGGATGGAAGGATTATAGAGAGTGGGAGGGAGAAGAGGAAGAGGTGAGTGAAGGAGGGAGGATGGAGAGGTAGAGAGAAATTGGTGAGAAAGGGAGGGAAGAAGGAAAAGTGGTGAGCATGGGGTTAGAGTGGGAGGGGGGGGGAGGGAGGAATGGTGGGGAGGAGGGGGTGAGTGAGGGAGGTAGGGAGGAAAAGTGGGGAGGGAGCGGGTATACGAGAGGGAGGGAGGAAAGGTGGAGAGGAAGGGGTGAGAGAGGGAAGGTGGGGAGGAAGGGGGGAGATAGGGAAGAGGTGGAGGAAGGGGGGATAGACAGAGGTAGGGCAGGTAGGGAGAAAGGGGTGAGAGACGGAGGGAGGGAAGGTGGGGAGGATAGGGTAAGGGAGCTGGGAAAGAACAAATATTGAATGGGTGGATGGATTGATGGTTATAGGAAGTGAGGGAAGACAGTTAGGAGGAAGGGAGACAATTCAATAATATTTAGAACAAGATTAAAAGAGTTTAGTAGATACGATACAGACTGAGGATATCCTGCATAACTTGGTATGTAAATATATAAATACAAACACACACATACACACACAGACACACGAACACACACACACACACGCGCGCGAACACACACACACACACACGTGTGAAAATGTGTAATATATATCTACCACTATACATAATAGTATGTTAATTTAAAGAGTAATGGAGAATACAAAATAGAAGTTTATGAGCAAAATACAAGTAAGTCTACAATACAGTATTACATAATTATAATTCCTTGGCAATGATAAAAGGACGGTACTAATAATGTAAATAGAATAATATAAGTATAATGCAGAAAGAAGGTGAAAGTAAGATGTAACAAAGGCAGCAGCAGTGATATCGGGCCACAGGAGAAACACGGTAAACAGTAAAAAGAGAATAATTGATGAGAGGGGGTCAACTGTGGCGTGAATATCGCGTGTGGTATCTCTCTCTCTCTCTCTCTCTCTCTCTCTCTCTCTCTCTCTCTCTCTTTGTTATTTCAGTATGTCATTGCATTAAAAACATTAATCTACGAAGGGCCTATACCGGAATTCAAACACACGTAATCGTGGTTAAGACTCCAGTACTATAACCATCTGGCCATACCTACCCTGCGGACAGAGAATGATGACTGTTATAACGTTAATACCTTAGCAGCAAGGATATGCTTCATAGTCAAGCATGCATGGAAAATATGTAAATGAAAATTGATATTGGACATATTATTAGTTATGAAAACTCAATACAATTACAATGTTAGCCATAGCAATATACCACCTTTAAATTTAATATTATTAATTCTAGTAAAGTTCAGTGAGAACGATTAAATAAATAGCATGTGAATGAAATAGGCAGCAATTATTTAAGGAATAAAGTATGATATGAATACACAATGCCCTTCGTATGTACTGTATATACTTAGGCACATAATTATACTGTACATACGAAGGGCATTGTTTTTTTCAAATCATACTTTATTCCTTCATTAATTGCTGCCTATTTCTTTCACATGCTATTTATTTAATCGTTATCACTGAACTTTACTAATATTAATGTTATTAAATTAAAAGGTGGTATATTGCTATGGCTAACATTATAATTGTATGGAATTATCATAACTAATAATATGTGATATATCAATGTTCATATACTGTACATATATTTCATGCATGCTTGACTATGACACCTATCATTGCTGCAAATATATTAACATTATAACAGCCATCATTCTCTGTCCACAGGGTAGGCATGGCCACAAGGTTATAGTACTGGAGTCTTTACCACGATTACGTGTGTTTGAATTCCGGTATATCTAGGGTGTAAAACTAATGAGCTCAAATCGCGCTGCAGGTCGATTGATAATTTGGTATATGACAGTTTGCAGTATATAAAGCTGTTCAGTTGCATTATAGTCTTTCGAGACCCCGAATTTATCGATTGAAGTTTCAAGGTGTTGGTCTAATATATTGTTGTCCTATAAGATGGTGGACATGAATGTTGTTGTTGTTGTTGTTGTTCCCTAAGCTGCCTGGCCGAACAGCCCCGGCATGAATGTTCTAGGCGTTGGTTAATTGACCACTTGCGAGTTTCGGGCTATAGGGAAGTTGGAGCCGTAAACATTGATATTAAGACAAATGCAAATGTCATAAAAAGAGCTAGGTTTCTGAATGATAGAGAGTATGTTGAATTTTGTTTCAAGTGTTTATATAGACACCACAATCGAATTATAACTGGCAATTCTGCTAAATAACGGTGTCTACAGCTCCAACTTCCTTATAGCATGACACTTGCAAGTGATCAATTAATTGTTGTCCTATTATAAGGTGGACTTAGATGTTCTAAGTGTTATTTAATTAATTGTTGTCCTGTTAGATGGTGGACATGAATGTTTTAAGTGTTGGTTAATTAAGTTTTGGTTGCTTCATATGTTTCATTATATAGCGACACCTTGTTTATACACATCCTATGACTCAGGTGAGAGTAGCCACATCGTCGTCACAACAACTTATAATATTATTATGTATTTCTTTTGCTACGAGTTAATAACGATAATGAGTGCATTTTCTTGACATCTTGACTCAGCCACAGTACTTCAGAGCTACGAGAACATTCAGATAATCTCAGAAAAAAGGAGCTTAAAGAAGATTCGAACTGACGATCACTTGATGTGAAGACTGCTACGCTATCCACTGTCCTCTGCCTTTATTTTATTGGCATCAAACCACCCTGACTGCTTCCAATAACCTAATGTTACATATGGTATTCCTAAAACTCGAGAACAAATATAATTCACCTACGCAGTCTATCTACAGTAGCTTGTAGCATGTAGTTAGAATGAGAACAATGTCAAACGCCATTTGTTGAACAGCATAATACCCCTCAAGAGAACTAAATATTTGGACTGTGCAGCATTCTACAGCATTATCAGGTCTTTCAAAACAAAATAATAATATTGTAAATGGCTCTTCATTCGATCAAGTTCAACGAAGAACACACGTTGTAATGAGTATGCTGCATTAATGTCTCTTTTTACACTCAAAGTATTTCCCTAAGATGGATTCCAGGGTCTGTGAAATACTAACTATTCCTTATAACACACACCCACACTCTCTCTCTCTCTCTCTCATAAACACATGCACCAATGCACACAATACATTCCCCCACACCACTATTTCACCCTTTACTTCTCTCTCTCTTTCTCTCCTTCCTCCCTTCCCATTCCTCCCTCATTTATACCGAGTTTCATTACATTCCCTCTAACTGTTCAAGCCTGTATACTCGCTACCTTTAATCTCTCTCTCTCTCTCTCTCTCTCTCTCTCTCTCTCTCTCAAAAGGAAACTCTAAAGATTGGAGATACGAGAGAAAGTATAATAGTTACGATAACAAATGTGCATCAGACGCCCTCGTCAAAATATACAGCAGCACAATGTGATATTGTCGTTATAAATGGTTAAGCCAAACGAGGGTCTGCTTCAGCTTTTTTGTTCATCAATACATATCACTGGCAACATTGCAGGGCCCTTCTGCATTGAAATTGGCAACTATAGTCCTTTCACTATAAGTCGGCCAGAAATCCTGACCCCTAACCTCTGTAACTAAGAAAGGGCTAGAGCAAATGGGCTGTATATTTCCACACCTATTCCCTGGTCGACTCTTCCCAAACAGTAGACATAATAGCTCGATTACTCTAGTCCTTTTTGAGTGATGAGAGTTTGCTGTCGGGAATTCTGGCCTACTTATAATGAATGGACTATTGTAACAGACAAGTTATAATATGTAAGGTGAGTATACTGTACAATTCTGGCCTACTTATAATGAAAGGACTATTGTAACAGACAAGTTATAATATGTAAGGTGAGTATACTGTACAATTCTGGCCTACTTATAATGAATGGACTATTGTAACAGACAAGTTATAATATGTAAGGTGAGTATACTGTACAATTCTGGCCTACTTATAATGAATGGACTATTGTAACAGACAAGTTATAATATGTAAGGTGAGTATACTGTACAATTCTGGCCTACTTATAATGAATGGACTATTGTAACAGACAAGTTATAATATGTAAGGTGAGTATACTGTACAATTCTGGCCTACTTATAATGAATGGACTATATTGTAACAGACAAGTTATAATATGTAAGGTGAGTATACTGTACAATTCTGGCCTACTTATAATGAATGGACTATAGTATCACACAAGTTATAATATGTAAGGTGAGTATACTGTACAATCGCGCTAAGAAGTCATGACTCGATTCCCAGTACCTTTCGTTCAGAAAGTGCTATCTGGCAACAATTGAGGCTCTACTAAATTCATGTATTACACACCGGGGAGAACTGTAGTTGAGGAAAAAATACCGAAAACACGATATATAAGTATTGTTACAATATATTTCTCTCATTATTTGAGAGGAAAACAAATAATACGAAAGTTGAGACTAAGCCGAACGAAAGAATGTGAATCTCGTAGTATTTCGCTCACTAGATTCAGGATTAAAATGCGGAGTAAGTCTCTTAATGCTTGTATTAGTTTTTACACAAACAATACTGGGAGAAAAGTATCTCGTCAAATTAAAATCAACATTTAAAAGTTATATTCAAACCATGAATGTTAATAAATCATGTAAATAAACATATATCAGTAGTTTTTTCCATATTTAATTATCTAAGCGATAAAACATTCTGCCTGGAAAACAGAAGTATATCCAGTATATTTTGTGAACAAGCTTGAATTCTCGAGAACAGCTTGTAATTTGTTTAAACAGACGTTTAAATTTAACTTATACAATATATGATAACCCATAGGGACTGCCATATAAGAACGGAAGATGGAAAGGCAGGTAGCAAAGGACAAAGGTGGATATAAAAGCAGAAGAAACTCACTCACTCATATCCTGACAGTGACTGACAGTCTTGCAGGCGGCCGAGGTAGGCGGACCGTAGGTCTACAGTCCCTGGGAGTGTAACATGCTAGATAGCGCATGGCATATAACTACTTTCATTATTCTATTTACAAATTTAAAACAAACCTTACTTATATTTATTCAAAGTACAACATAAATATATTTTAGAGGGCATAAATAGGTTATTTTTGTCAGTAGACCGAATATTGGGAATATCCAGAGACTTATAGATATAAATTAGGAAAAGACCGGGCTCCGAGTTGCAGTGGAAAGTTGCCAGTGGTAGCAGATAATTATGGAGACTTTTGTCGGAGCATTAGAAAAACCGAGTCATCACTTCTTAGCGCGATTGTACATTCTTATAAAACCTAAATTCAGAATCAGCCATACCTGTAGGGATTCGAACACCGGTTTTTCAGATGAGAGCCAAGGGCGACGAATGTATTTTATGCAGATTAAATCTTAATGCAACAGTAGCTATAAAATTGTGTTTTTTCATGGAATGTGTTCACATCATCACATAATATGAAGTCTGTGCTACCTTTAAAATACGTTAACTAAATGTCTTTAAATAGTTTTTTTTCTCTCTCTCTCTCTCTTTATATATATATATATATATATATATATATATATATATATATGCGAATATGCTTCCACACTAAAGGTGTGTAGAAAAGGGTAGGTTCACTGCACAAAGTTTAAACAAATTTAGTGCTAAAATTAAATTGCATCTAAAATATATTGCATGCACAAAATAAGGGTTTAAGAAGTATGTCCGAGTATCTTATTAGAAGGCTCGGACTGTTGTGTACATATTAATATAATGTTTATGTAAAATATGTACACAACAGTCCGAGCCTTCTAATAAGATAATCGGACATACTTTTTAAACCCTTATTTTGTGCATGCAATATATTTTAGATGCAATTTAATTTTAGCACTAAATTTGTTTACACTTTGTGCAGTGAACCTACCCTTTTCTACACACCTTTAGTGTGGAAGCATATTCGCATATATTTTTACCACAAGAATCAATATTTTTCATGTTTTATATATATATATATATATATATATATATATATATATATATATATATATATATATAGTATATATATATATATATATATATAGTATATATATATATATCGGTCTATCTATCTATATATCTACATTACTACCTATCCATCTATCTACTTGTCCATCCACCTATCTATTTATCTTTCTCTCATTAACCACTTTAAGATGATGCCTCACTTTAGCATCCCTCCAGCCTAACCTTCCCCCACTCCATAATGACAGCCTCGTTAACCCCGGCACCTCAAGGACACTCCATAATGGCTAATGACTCCTTTCCTCTAATTGGGCACTTTTCGTTAATCATTACTGAATTAATTAACCCCACCGCGTGGCTACAGTATAGACAGTCGTTATAGGTAGGTGTCTCTGATTTATTTAACCTCTTCTGTACTATGGCGCCAAAGTTTGTTATATAATCTTGGTTAACATTAGTCGATGTTAAGAAAAATTAGAAAAGATATTTCATAATCAGGGGTGCGGCAATATCTAAAATAACTCCTTCATAACAGTTAATCTCCCTCTTACTGACGTCCATTTGCTGAACCCCACAGAGGGCTTGCTGATTAATTGGTTGCAGTGGTACCTACTGAACCAGAGAACGCACCCAGTTTAAATTAAGGAATCAAATTTTGTTTATAATACACTGCAAGCTGTGCCTCTCTCTCACTAGAGCAATGTGATTGGGGGTTAGGTCGGTCTATAAGACAGCCTGAACAGC
Organism: Paralithodes platypus; assembly: GCA_032716605.1. Classification (NCBI taxonomy): domain Eukaryota; kingdom Metazoa; phylum Arthropoda; class Malacostraca; order Decapoda; family Lithodidae; genus Paralithodes; species Paralithodes platypus. The sequence continues at coordinate 30,931,429 of CM064523.1, forward strand.
AACCTACCCTGCCCTTGGCCTGGTTGACTGTCCACATGGGGATTTTGGGGTATATACTGTAGTGGGTTACATTGTTGAACTTTCCCATGTGGACAGAACTCAGCTAGAGCCATTGCAACATACAATGCTATGGTCTAGGGCAGCATGGATTGGGGGGGGGGGGAGTATAGGATCAGGTCATTTTACACTACATAATTAGAGAGTATGGAAGGTCAATCGGTCAATATCGAGGTTCACCAAAAGCCATACTTAAGACACCTCCCACTATAACCTACAGTAATCCACACCTCACTTATACCATAGCAAACAATCTTTCTCACTCACTCACTCTATCTCTCTCTCTCTCTCTCTCTTTCTCTCTCTCTCTCTCTCTCTCTCTCTCTCTCTCTCTCTCTCTCTCTCTCTCTCTCTCTCTCTTTTTAAATTACTTCCTTAAACCCACCTCGCTTGGTAGGCTGTGAAATTTTCCAGCCCGGTGATTAAGAGCCTCGCCTGGAATGTTTTGATGAGGGTGTTTGATGCACAAATTTGATCATAAATATATTTTTTCTTGTGTATACTATCTAATATCAGATTCTTGTCTTTGCTGAGAGTAAGTGTGTGTGTATGTCTGTGTGTGTATGTCTGTGTGTGATTTAATAATTACAGTACACACATTCGAATTAATGTTAATATATTAATGTTCATTATATTCACGATTTATACCCCATGCAACGATAGATTATATTATAATTATACAACTTCTTTTACTCTAATATATTAATGATCATTTATCTCTATCACTTAGGTTTATACTAACGCACCTTTACGCATGTCTAGTCAAACTTATAACTATCTCTGATCATCAACAGTAATTCTACACTAATATAAGACGACAACACTTGAATATTTATTAACTCCTTCGATTATTTCCAATTAAAATGGTGTTTACTATAAACAAAAAAATAAAAAAATAAAAATAAAAAAACGGTACACAGAGTGCATATTTCCGTGTATGTGGGGACTTTTGGAAACAAATAATAATAATCATATATATACAAAATATGTATTGTTGATAAGTTGTACTCTGATTAAACATCTTATATGTAACTACCGTATGTAGTTAATAACTTTAATGGCTGGATTATAACATTTTAGTTCAGAGTATCTTAAAGAGTATATATATATATATATATATTATATATATATATAATATATATATATATATAATATATACCGTATATATATATATATAATATATATACCGTATATATATATACAATATATATATATATATATACAATATATATATATATATATATATATATATACCGGTATATATAATTATACAGTAAATATATACAGTATATATATATATATATATATATATATATATATATATATATACAGTACCGTATATCGCTGAAGCTTAATGGTGTTTGAAACGGGTTTAGTAGAATTTAATCTGAAATTTATCGTCTGAAAAATTCCGATGCAATTAATTGACTGTTGAATTTGAACCATTTCGAGTATATTGCGACCATAGCAATATAGTGTGGCTACCAGATTATGAATTACAGGTACTTTTTTTTTTTTTTTTTTTTTTTTTAATCACTTAGAATTTGCGAACGCTTTTTAACTCGCTTAAATCCAAGGGAATCTTCGTATGTTCAATAATTTGTTAAAATAATTTTAATATACTACGACATGTAATTTATTTGTAGTTATGTTACCTGGACATAATTAAATGCTGTTCACGAGCTATTTAAGAATAAAATGGTGGTATAGACTAAATGAGATGGTTGGGTACCATTACATTAACAAAGTACGATAATATAATATAAATATTATTTAAATAATTACATCTATAACATCATAGAAGAGTATAATTCACCTCTAACTTCTGGAATGCAGCACATAAACGGAAAACCATAGTGAGTGTGTTTGTGCGTGTCACCAGATTCTGGCACTCCGGGTTCTTGTGGAACCCAGACTTGAGTTTCGACAGGGGCTGCTCGTAGTCTATGTTGATCTCAAGAAGGTGTTTGACTTAGTGCATCGAGAGTCACTCTGGGAGCTGCTACGGTTACGTGGGATCACCACTGCGATCATCGACCTGGTGTCTGAACTTTATACAGGAACAGAGTGTGCTGTCAAGTGTGGTTGGGGAACATCCTTCTTCCCTGTGAGTTCATGTGTAAGACAGGGGTGTGTTCTAGCACCTACACTTTTCAACACTTGTATGGACTGGTTACTGGACTGGACAGTTGGGCGGAGTTGCTGCGGAGCTGACATAGGCAATTTCAGAATAACAAATCTTGATTTTGCAGATTACCCAGTGATCCTAGCAGAGATGCATGTTCTCAGATTGGCCCTGGAGGCACTCCATGAGGAGTTGGAGCCGCTGGGTCTAAAGGTCTCTTGGTGTAAGACCAAAGTTCAAGCATTTGGCGACTTGTTGGATGATGCTGTTCAATCTGTTCATGCATATGGTGAGGACTTGGAGATCTTGGATAAGTTTATCTATCTTGGCAGCGTGATCTACAACAGTGGTGAGTCGGACTACGGTATATATCATCTCCTCGGCTTAGCATGGAGTGTTATGAATTCACTCAACTAAAGTATATGGCGTTGTCAATACCTATACAGAAGGAATAAGTTGCGGATCTTCAAGACACTGGTGCTCCTTGTCTTACTGTATGACTGTGAAGCCGTTACGAAAGAGCATTGAAAAGTTACATATGAAGAGCAAATACTATAGGCCCTATTTACTAGAGTTAAAATTAGATTACATTTTTATTGTATGGGAATATTTGAATTTAACTTTGTAGTTAAGCCTGAGAAAGTGGGTTTTCTATAAATAGAAGTAGTGAATGAATGTCCATAATTTTTTATACTAATATCTAGGAAAGGAAGCTTATTGGTTCGTTCAAGTTCACTTGTAAATTGGATATTAGGATGCTTAGAGTTTCAAATGTCTAGACAGAGAGGGACATGGTCGGGAAACTAAAAAACAGCAAACGCATCGTCTATGTAACGTCTGTATAGTGTAGGTTTAAAAGTGACGGGAGAGTCATTAAGCCATATTGATTCGTGATATGATAAACATATATTTGCTAGTGTAGCAGAGAGTGGATATCCCATGGCGCATCCATCTTGTTGCTAAAAGAAGATAGTGTCGTTAAAAATCAACAAAGAATCTTTGACGGCGAGGGTAAGTAATATGTTAAATTGTACCTTAGATAATCCATAGACTAAATATGTATCCTTGAAAAGAAGTTCAGAACATAAGTCCACAGTCTCGGCGAGGGGCATTGTTATGTCGGGTTATAAGGTTTATAACTCGTGATATAGTCTGTATAACGATCCAATTATGGACTGATAGACCTTGATAGAGCTTGACAGGGTCACATCTAGCATGTTCTTAATCACACATAATAGGTATTCAATTAGGATAGTACAGAACTCAATAACAACACAGGTATAGGTACATAGGCTAGATGGGTTTTATTCAGAGAGTTGTCAAGCTGGAGGAGCCGTAGACTATCTTTATGTAATGAGTAAATATTAGCAAGGTACAAATATAGTTTGGTATACTCAGATGGTTTCTGATTCAATATAAATTATAGATAACAATGCACAGACAATATAATGCTAGGGAATCGATACTCTTAATCAGAGAATGGAATAAACAACTTTTGGTTAATTATAAGGTAACCACATATAGCAACTAAAAGATACAAAACATATAATTGATACTCGTAATCAGAGAATGGTATAAACAACTTGTGGTTAATTATAAGGTAACCACATATAGCAACTAAAAGGTACAAAACATATAATAGTATCAACCCTCAACAAAATAATCAATGGGGTCGAGTGTCTTCCGTGAAAGAAGTAATGAAGTTGGTCAATAATGAATAATCTCAAGAGGAGAGCTGGGGAGAATTGAGTGTGAAACAAACACGCCGGTATACGGAGTGAGTCACACGATAAAAAGGGGGTGCGCCAGGTGGGTAGGCGCGTATCCTAAAGTGACCTTCCGACTTAAGGTAAACAGGTCAGGTCACTAGCGGGACTGCGGTGTTGAGAATTTAAATTATAGTTAATGCAACTACTAGCTGAGTTTCAAAATTAGTTCGGGCGGTAACTCACTGGGGGGCCCAGGTTGAAGCAGGATATACTGGTGTGATATTAGAGGTGGTCAGGGCAACTTGCTTCCACTAATATCACCCCGAGGTTAGTAGTCATATTAGGACACTGCCTTGTATTGTTAGAACATTATTATATGCAATATTATTATGTGCAACTCTCTTGGGTTGAGAGTGGATTACCGTTGGCTGGTTTGCGCACGGTTTAGTATTGTCGAGGGCGCGCATAGCCTGTTATGCTCGAAGTACACCTGCACTCTTTGTTTCGTTGCTGTCTGCTGGTAGCCTATATGTATTTAACTGTTTTGATTATCCAACTCAGCATTGCTAATCCCGGTGTTGGTTTCGAGTTCTCGTAGCTAGTAAGTTACATGATTATTTCTGTTCTACTTATTATTCAGAATAGGAGCAGGGCAGTGTGCACCTTAAGCCCTGAGAAGAGCCTGGAAGCGTTCATAAAGCTCTTACCTGTTGCGTCGTGGTGTTGTTTGGTAGAGAGACAAGGTGCATTTGCATTAGTCATTATTTTCGTATACCGTCTCTAAGCAACTGAGGTCCAGATTCATAACAGTGGCAACCTTGCCTAGGATAATCAGAATAGTACCAGCAGTATTAATAAGATTTATTTTGATCAGAGGATTTGTTTTTAGAAGAGGTGTCTAGCATTTATATTTTATTATGTCTGAACAACAAGCAAGAGAGAAGGGGGAGAGTGTCGTGCCGTTACATATCACCAGTGAGGAGGGTGCGAGATTGTTCCTTCGGAGTTCTCCAGAATGGGCACAAATGCAGTTGAGAAGGGTGGAGGAATTGAGGTTGATAGCAACAGTGTTGGGAGTAGAGGGGTTTCTTCTTACCACGAGGGAAGCATGTCAGTTGTATATATGGCAGTATTATTATGACGTTCAAGAGGAGGTTGAGTCAACAACTGTGCCGGCAGGAGGCTATATCACACCTGCACGCTCTCCGCCCCGCACACCCAGTCCTTTTAATGAGATACCTGCACGCTCTCCGCCGCGCACACCCAGTCCTTTTAATGAGAGCATAACGTCTTCCCAGTTTACCTGTCCTACTGTTAATCCCCCGTTGTTGCCTGACGTGCCCTCTGGTGTGCCCCAACTTACTCAACCTCATTTTTATCCTTTACACTCTACTCCTGCCGCTGGATGGGCGGCACAGAACCAGGTTACACCTCCCCCCTCATTTATCCCAGCCGGACTTTCTACGATTCAGCCACGTTACCGTCCCGCTTATGTTCCTACACCAGCCCCTACTTTTGCCCCGGTAGGGCTATCGAGTGATGCTCTAGTACAATTAGAGTTGAAGAAATTGGAAATGCAAGAGAGAGAGAGAGAGAGAGAAAGGCAGGAGAAAAGAGAAGAGAGAGAGATGCAGGAGAGGTTAGAAACACACAGAATGACAATGGAGTTACAAAGAACCAAAGTTGAGGTAGAAGGGGGTAGGTACACAAGGGGACAAGTGGGCACGGTACACAGGGAGGAATCTAGCGAGTTAAAGTTGTCTCGTAGCCTGAAGCTTGTTCCCGCTTTTGATGAGGAAAAAGTCACTGAATGGTTCCAGCGATTTGAAAAGAAAGCACGGGAGTTCGAGTGGCCACGGGAACGCTGGGCGGCATTGGTGGCAAATGTTCTCAAGGGAAAAGCGCTCGAGGCATATGATAAGATGTCAGTGGAGGACTTAGCAGAGTATGATAATTTAAAGCAGGCTGCCCTTAAGGCTTATGAACTCAGACCAGAAGCCTATCGCCTTAAATTTCGTAATGCAAGGAAGAAGCCTAATCATACTCATGTTGAGTTTGCTAAGTACCTTCGTGATTGTTTGTCTCGTTGGTTTTTGAGTGAAAATGTAACTAATTTAAATGAGGCAATTGGGCTTTTCCTGCTAGTACACTTTACCAACAATGTCGACAGAGAGATATGCCAAAAGATCCGTGAGAAGCGCCCCGGCAAGCTGTCTGATGCTGCCGTGTGGGCTGACGATCGAGTGTTGGCAACCAAGGGTTTTACTGATCGTGCCAGATGTGCCCCCCCCCCCCCCCCCCCCACGACTGCACGTGACGAGAAGTACCGAGCAGGTGGAAGCGGAGGGTACAGTAATAGTGGCCCTGGTCCCACACGTAATAACAACGGTGAAGACAGACCAAACTCACCAAATTCAGCCCGACCTGATTCCAGTGTTGTTAGGTGTTATGGGTGTAAACAGACCGGACATATTAAACCAAACTGTCCCCAGGCCAAGTCTTCTGCAGCGCTTGCTAGGCCTGTGTCGTTAGTGGTTGGTATCCAGGGAGGAGGGGATGAATCTTTGTTACCGAGGTTGGAGGCAGACCGAAGGGTGAAGCATGGGGTGCCAACGGCCGTGGCACAGCCTGCCCCCGACAAAGTGTCTCAACTAAGTAGCAATGCAGGTCCAGAAGCCTCGCTCGCTTGGTGCCAGGCTTTCGTTCATGAGGGTGAAGTAGAGCTGTGTGGGAAGGTGTATCCAGTCAAAGTTCTTAGGGATTCGGGAGCTAAGCAGTCCATGTGTTTGAACTTGACGGGGAAGCCTATAAAATCTGACGAGTTTGTGTTACGTCGAGGTGTAAACACTGAGGCCCATTATAGCCTCGTTCCTGTTCATCTTAGGTGTCCTGTAGTCACGGCGACGGCGAAAGTAGCGGTCGTGGACACATTACCTGTGGAGGGGATTGATTTTCTGCTTGGAACAGATATGGCAGGGAGTAGAGTCTTTCCACCTCCGGTAGTGGTGTTGGAGCAGGTACAACCTGAGGAGAGGAACAAGGAGGCTAAGAAGCTGCCTCCCGATTTGTTTCCGGTGTGTGAGGTCAAGAGATCTATGGCCCAGGTTGCACAGCCGGAAGAATTGTTAAGGGAGGAGATAGATCTGATCGAGGGGATGTACAGTACTGAATCTGCATCACCCATAGATTCGACTGATCTGCAGGGTGCCGAGGGTGTGCAGGACGAGGAGGAAGGCTCAGCGGAAAGCTCCTCACTCGTTTCACCCAGTGCCAGAGGTGATACTGAAGGGAGCGATCGGGTCCCTACGGGAGGACCGGTTGATCCTGTATCATCGAATCAGACCGACTTGGAGGCTATACCTAATCTTACCACCGTGGCACCGGGGGAGATTGGTGAGGCGCCGGAGAGTGATGCTTCATTAAAACACTTGTTTTCTAAGGTCGGGGAGAGTAATCCAGGCAGACGTAAGACCCATCAGCTCTGCCATGTTAACGGGGAGTTGTCTGAGGCAGTTTGTGCTACTGTATCCGCTCAGAATGGGTCAGTAGAGAAAGTTGAGTCAGATACGGTCAATTTCTTGCCTATGTTATTGACTGGAGAGTTGGAGTCGGAGGTGCAGGGTGAGCCCGGGCCTGGTGGATGGTGGTTGGATAACCCCGGTCCCGGGGCTAGCGGTTCATGCACCGTGGGAACGCCAGGCAAGGCTCCTGCAGTGCCTCTCAACCCCCCTCTGTACTCTCCCCAATTCTCCGGGTCAGGGACCAGGATGCCGTGTCTCGTTGCCCTGTCCTGGTTGTAGAAGGCATGAAGGAGGAGAGGGAGCTTTTCCCAGGTGAGGCTGTGCCGGCTGGGAAATGGGCAGAGATCGGGTACCTGGCCCTGCGGGAGAAATTGACCCATTTACCTCCGGAAAGGGTTGAGATGTTTACTACCTTGTGGGCTTATCCACACGTGTTCGGGGATGCACCAGGTTTGACATCTTGGGCGGTGCATAACATCGATGTGGGAGAGAACAAGCCTATAAAATTACCACCTTGCAAAGTCAATTTACTCTCCAAGACAGATACCTACCCTTTACCGAGAGTTGATGACTCGGTAGACAAGATTGGGGCAGCCACGTGCATCATAAAAGTGGACTTAGTTAAAGGCTATTTGCAAGTCCCACTACCAGAACGTGCCAAGAAAATCGCTAGTTTTGTGGTGGGGGGAGGCGTGTATCAGTGCCAGGTAATGCCTTACGGCTTGAAGAATGCTCCCGCCACCTTTCAGCGGTTAATGGGCAGGGTTGTGTATGATGTCCCCAATTGTTTAGTCTACATGGATGATGTTGAGCACCCCCTTTTCTACTTTTCGAAAAAGTTTAACCGAGCACACAAGAATTATTCTGTGATCGAGAGGGAGTTGC
>CM064523.1:30944725-31054725 GCA_032716605.1 Paralithodes platypus
ACAGAAAATCATTATTTACACATGATATATATATATATATATATATATAATATATATATATATATATATATGTATATATATATATATATATATATATATATATATATATATATATATATATACTGTATATACTGTATACAGTATATCATAGATTTGTTTTGCATTTTAGTTATGTATGCATGTATGTATGTATGTATGTATGTATGTATGTATGTAATGTATATATATCTTTGGTCGGCATGTAGGTAGGTACATAATTATATACTGTATATATATATATATATATATATATATATATATATATATACAACATGCACGTGTACAGTCGTGCTAATAAGTCATGTCCCAGCTGTCATTACGTTTGGTTTGCTCTGTGCTGTGTTAATGTATGTCATATGTTGAATTGGGTGGGTAATGTAGGAACAAGTTTGTATATTTCACTCGATATTAAGAAATGAAGCTTATAATTATATTGATGATACCAATTATTGATCAAAACATATTTGGTGCTGATACATGACTTATTAGCGCGACTGTACATACTGTTGTTGTTGTTGTTGTTGTTCCCCAAGCTGCCTGGCCGAACAGCCCCAAGGCCCCGAGCAAGGCCAAGGCTATAACCGAACGCCCCCACAGAACCCTCCCTGCCGACCACAATAAAGCCTGGGTGACCGAAGCCACTCCATGGCGGGGAGCTGAGGAGGGTGCAGAAACGCCCGGGAAACCAAAGCCCCATACAGGGCCCTGTGCCCCTCAGCAATTATGAAGAGAAAGTTGAGAGGCAAAGGAAAAATGTGACGCTTTGGCTTCCAATCTTGGTAGATTGGGAGGTCAATCCACGGAAGAGACGCCGTCACTTGAGATCTAGAAAATATATAAGTAAAAGGAACAGTCAGAGTAAGCTATGGGTATGGCAGAGATCGCTCAATTCTCACCCTGATAGACCAGCCCATCACCAATGTACATTGTACATACTGTATATTGTATGTTATATATAAACTTCAACTTCAGTACACGAGAACCTTTAGCTTTTACGAGGAGACGATGTATATTTAGAGGCCAACATTGGGCGTCAGTCACCACACCCATTCACTCTCTACATGTCTCCAGCTGGATACACTGACTAGCTAAGTCCCACTGTATTTCTAGTGTATCGGCAACATGTCGTGCATTAATAATGTATTAGAAATAGCGTATGTGTTTCATAACACGTCAATTAGCTTATGGTGCAATTCTGAAAGGTACAGCACAAATCCCAACATGTGAACATGCATAATTGTGCATATTATGTTGTATAAATATACTGTACATGTATGCAAGTATGTATACATAATTCGTATATGACTGAATGTGCATGTCTGTGTATGTACCGCCTATATTATTGTAATAGGTGGTACACAATGATGAACCTCAAACAATAAACATTACTCTATGAAAACCAAGGGCTATTGGTGTATGACGGCCATATGAATTTTTCACAATATGTAGAAACTGTGTCAGTTTTGTTATTACGATTATATTAATTTAACTCTCGGCATGTTAATGTATAGTCAAGGTCAATATATAATCAACAACCTTGTTCATAAACTGTTCAATGTTCAATTTTTATCATTTTTCCTAGACATTCTTCATGTCTCCAATAGCCTATGACTAGTAATATTTGCTTTATGCAATTAGAAATGTCATATTATTATAGAAATCACTCAATTTATCCTCAGGGCTTTTGAATAACTATTAATGTTAACACCACTGTTTTAGACAGAGCTACATATTGTATAGAAGTGTGACTGGATATAATGATCACAGAAATATGTTTACTTAATGAATATGGTACAATAATTAATTTACGACAATACTATATATATATTGTTATACCGGGTTGTAATCCATCCAGCTAGGTTATATATTGTATATTCACCCGTGAAATGACGGGCCTCCAAGCAAACCCAGAAGGAACAGCATATAAGATAGCCAGTCTTCACCCACCACAACATAAGAAGAAGAACAGGAAGCAGCCAGAAAGATCAAACCAAATAGAAGAGTCACCCCTGATTAACCCAACCAGAATGTATAAGTCACCCAACTCTTTACCACATGCTCTGACCCATCAACAGCACAGTTCGGGAATGGGAAACCTCAGCCAATCACCACTCACCTGTGCCAGCCAATTACCGCCCACCTTTCAAATTAAGTCGACGATCCAACACACAGCATTCCCTGTTTCTCCAGATTTGCATTACAACGAAAATATGTTTATGCTAATGCAACATGAACACCCCGAGGCCTACCGACAGAAATGGAACTGAAAGACAACCCGGAAGATGACGGAAGCAGAGATACAAGAATCTCCAGGTAACGAGATCTAACCAGCAAGATATAAGAAGATTTATGTTGAACTAGGAATAAAGGCCTATCCCAGTTTACGAGAGATTTCTCAATCATTAGGCTAAGTAAATGACCATTAACTATGTATTATTATACCTTGGAAGTATACCATTATGCCAATACCAAACTTCCAAGTCTAGGTTAAGTATTTACCTCACAATAACCACACAACCATTTCTCCCTAACCTTGTGACTTCGAGACCGGGGAACCGAGAGTCAAATATAATGCCGCATATTACCTCTAGAAAATTAGAGAGGGGTATGCATTCCACACCTCAATACTACACTAAAACCTTCGGGCTCAGAGTAGCTAATTAAAAGTGTTGGTTTGCCCCAGTCTGCCCCCCCCCCCCCCCCCCCCCCCTCCCCCCTCCCCCCCCGAGAGTACCTGTCTAAGGTATTCCTGCTCGAGCAACGCCCTGTCTAGCTGAAGTCTGGACCTCTGGACCCCTGCTCGAGCAACGCCCTGCATAGCTGAAGTCTGGACCTCTGGACCCCTGCTCGAGCAACGCCCTACACTCCCGAAGTGTTGCTACACGGACCCACGATCAACGTTGGCCAGACTTGTACTCTCGACCCCTGTCCTCCAAATACCCTAAGTGTCCCTGTGTATCTTACATTGTGTTATTGTTGTTGAGGTAATAAGGTAAAATATGTGAATCGTGATGTGTTAAGCAAGTATGTGATCTGTGCCCAAGATCATTCAGTCTTCATAAGTGTTAATCCTTCAGAACCTAATTTACCACTCAAGTTAATTGTGATTTAACACTACACTTATTCATTAATTAATTTGCCAAAACAATCTTACGCATACTTACATAATTATATTTCATCAGTTACCTTGCCCCCACGTTCACAGATTTTCCATATATATGTATTCTGTGCTGTATTATGTGAGTTGAAGTGGCTGTGTATTTCGTGAACTAATTTCCTTCTGCAAACATTATTACCTAGAACCTACGCCCAATTTCATAACGAATATACTTGTCCCCGTGAGAATTAATTCACTTCCCCCTTTCCCATCTAAAACTCAGTAATATAACCCCCCTTTGTAATTATTTTATGAACTCGTATTAGCGTTTAGGTGATTACTGATGTAAATAATTCTGATCCTTAATGCGCAGGAATTCTAGTATTGCATAGTTTCAATGACTTAATTTAACATAATTTCCTTACACTTCGTATATTAGTGTATGTAATATAAAGTCTCTGTTAACTTGTTCAGAACTTCTACTAATATTGCTATAAGTATATTTTAGCATAACTTCGCCGTATGCGCCCAGTTCTTATGATTTATTTATAGCTCAGTTTATTCTACCCTTACGCTTCAATTATAACAGCGTTCTCAGAGCTATTCTTGATTAATTCTGTTGATTCAATTTAGTCAGTTCTCTGAATCACTTTGTGGTGATTTATTCAGCACCTTTCTGATTTCATATTCATTATATTTATATCTGAATTCCTAAGCTCGATTCGTTATAATCACATACGATCGCTTAACGTGAATATAAGAGTTAAAATAATCACGCTTAATTCATTATTCTGTGAGTCTACTTTTGTGTAATTTAATTTGCTTATTCATATGCCCCAGTTATTCTGAACTAATTTTGAGACTCAGCTCGTAGTTGCATTAACTATAGATTAAATTCTCAACACCTCAGTCCAACTAGTGACCTGACCTGTTTACCTTAAGTCGGAAGGTCACTTTAGAATACGCGCCCTCATACCTGGTGCACCCATTTTTACCGTGTGACTCACCCCATATTCCGGCGTGTTTGTTTTGCACTCAATTCTTCCCAGTTCTCCATTTGAGATTTTTTCTATTTGGTTACTGCATTACTTCTTTCACGGAAGACCCTCGACTCCCATTGATTATTGTGTTGAGGGTTGATACTATTATAGGTTTTGTGTCTTTTAGTTGCTATAGGTTATCAACTTATATTTTAACCACAAGTGTTTATACCAGTCTCTGATTTCAAACACCAATTAACTTACACTATATTGTCAGTGCATTATTGATAATATATTTCAATTTATCAGAGACTATCTAAAGATACCAGATTATACTTGTACCTTGCCATTATTTACCCATTACAGGAAGATAATCTACGGCTCCTCTAGCTAGATCACTCTTTGAATAAAACCCCTTTGTGTATCTATATCTGTGTTGTTATTGAGTTCTGTATTATCCTAATTGAATACCTATTGTGTGTGATTAAGAGCGTGCTAGATTTGACCCTGTCAAGTTTTATCAAGGTCTATCAATCCATACTTGGATCGTTATACAGACTATATTACGAGTTATAAATCATTATAACCCGACATAACATCTCGTAATTCGGAAATTTAGAATTTGAATATGCTAGACAGGAACATATCTCGTTTCATGAATATTACTTTTAATTGTCTCAATCACGCTTCAAAAAACACAATAAACACAAAATAAAGATTACACTCGTATTTATTCAGTTGCATGAGTACAAGAAATCATAGATTAAAAGCACTACTACAGAGTAGTATTCTAATCAACACAGTGACTGAAAAAGAGTTAATAAAGGTTTTACTCTTTGGTGAAAATAGGTTTGTCACTTACAATATATAATGAATTGGAAATATACAGACAAGTACAAAACACACATAAATAATGAACATTAATGACAATATCAAATATAAGCGAAGTGTCTAATGCAAGGTAAATTAAATATTTGGGTACAGTAACTGGGGTTCACAGCTCAGCTGCGTATGAGGCTGCGCAGCGTCAGGTACTAAAGGTACCGCGCTCAAGTGTACTATCAAAGGAACTGCTCGAGGCAGTCTAGGTCAGACAGACTGAGGTCAGGTTAAATATACTTTTATATTAGTGCAATGTTAACTCGCAGATATGAAAGGTTAACCTCGCTTTAAGTTTAGGGGAAAGATAATTTGATTATGAAAATAACTATCTAACGGGTTTTGTGAATAATTACTTACACGAAGCACGAAAAATTAATTCGATCGTAAATGAGTTATACTTTCACGGAGTAAGCAAATCAGATTCACTATACATAGAGTGAATAAATTATAGCGGTACAATTGCTATGACAAGTAGGCTTGAATTAATTAACAAACTACTGAGTATAACGCAGAACGAGGTAGCGCTTTATTATAGCTATAATAAGAGCTTATAATGAATGAAATACAAAACAAAGTAGTATTTAATGAATAGCCAAAAATTATGGCATTAGAAGGAGCCTGAATAATTTAACAAACTGCTGAAAGTAGCGCAGAACCTAGTAGTGCTTCAACATAACTAATTTAACCCTTTCCCTGCGGGTGACGTTCTGGAACGCATAGGCAATTTACAGCAATTGCCAGGCTTTAAAATCCTGTAAAAGCCGTAGAAATCGAGTGTCAGTCGGCGGGAGCGTGAGGGACTTCCGTCCGACCCTCAGAGCAGCCAGCCGCTCACTGAGGGAGACTGTGGTCTCGCACGGGTGTCTCGACAGTGTTGCCGAGCGAGCAAGTGCTAATAATTAGCGAGTTTTCCCGAATGTCTATGGCAACGCTGCGGGTGAACCCCGCCAGCTACGAAGCTCGTTCTGGTGTCATTTTGAAGCTATTTTCGCCTAGTTTTCGGCAGAATACAGTTCATTTAATGCAGATTTTTTATTGATCATTCAGGAGTGCCTGAATATGCCCTAAATAGCGCAAATAAGCCTGCAGAGAAAGGGTTAATAGTATCATTAATGGATTACAAAATGAAGTAGTAATATATCAATAGCCAAAAATATAGGCGTGATGAATAAAGGAATGTAGATCTAAATTCCTGAATCGGTGGTGAAAGAATAACATAACGCGGGCAACGTATATGGTTAGATTATTCACAAGAACGGATATAAAAATAGTATCTTGAACGTAAATTAATTCTAACTCAACGGACGGGTTCTTTACTTTCAAAGGGGTCGAATTCTACTATAAGTACTCTCTGGTTAAAATAGGATGGATATGGTCCTGGATTTAGGGATCAAGTTTAGGTTTTGAATTAGAAGGAATATATCTTCGTTATACACTTCACTTCGACTAGGACACGCAATGAATAATAACACACACGAATAAAATCTGAGAGTATTCACTAAGAAACACGTGAGATGTTGACTGTATAACGTATGTAAAAATTATTAAATTGAAGTTTGAACACGAATTACCCCAGATCAGATGGCTGGAGTAAAGTAAGAAAGAAGAGCAATTGGACAGAGTAAGAACAAGCTGAGAAGGGAGAAGTACAGTAGAAGACTGAAAGTTCTCGGGCTCAACCAAGTTGAACATAGATCGAATACCGCACTTATATAAAATCACTGTACGGGTCAAGTTAGATAAAATCACACACGTATAATAAATTGACAAGGAAAATCCTAGAAAAGGATATCTAAGCACAAGTTAAATTGAACACTCGCATATTCTATTTTACCTTCACAATAATTCCCAACACTTAAAACACTTGGAGACACTTAGGGTACGGGGTAGAGGAGAAGTAATTTCCATGAGGGAGAATCTGGACGACGTAGGCCTCGTAGATCTTCCTCTGGCTGGACGTCAAAGGGAGCTGCCTCTCTCACGAACAATAGATAATTTCACTCCTGGCTCCTCTACACCTCTAGTTCGCCACCCTTGCTGGACTTTACTACAGGGACTGGTTTGTCCTGTAGAAAGTCTGCAATCCTATTCGCTTCCCACTAAAAGCTGCTAGTACTAGTGGAGGGTAGGAACCGTAATTGCATACCTTCTCTCAGTTTCAGTCAGGCTATATTTGGGTTATAATTTGAACTTCAATTTTCCTATTTCAATATAGTAAGGAAATGGGGATTTAATTTTTTTCTTTATTGTGAAGGTAATATTTGTTCTAAAAATATATCTATCTTACTAATGCATGTAAAATGTTATTTCCTACATCTTAACACTTTATTCTTTATATACAAGGTTTATATGGCTGCATGATAAATGTGTTCCTGATATTCACATTGCTTGGCTTTTTCTATTCTGCAGGGCATATTTCCGTTCCTTTATATTCTTTGCTTGCTACTGCCATTCCTCATGTGAGGCACTGTAGAGGTGATTCTCTTGGTTCCATCGGTAGAGGTATTTCACTGGCTCCTGGTGTTGCATTTGCATAAAGTCCTCTTCGCAATACAACACCTTCAACTGCTGTTGATTTCCTGCCCTAAGTACATGTCCCGTGGCCTGCCATTGGTCGGGCAGGTATCCCCGTGATTGGCCCGGGCTTCAACTCCTGTTGGGTCCTGTATGTATGGACCTTTTATGGGTAGACTGACCTATTCCGGCAGGAATTAAAGCATGGGTAGGCCTTCCTCGATGGGTAGACTGCGTCACTGGGGTGGGCTTTAGAGCATGGGAAACCTGAGGGAATTCTATTTCTTGATTCTTCATATGCTGCATTCTCTTCCTCGTTCTTCGATTCTCTTTCACTGCGGCTATTTTTGCTATGGTACGCTGTTCCTTTTCCTGCATGTTCAGGACCTCTGCAGTATTCATGTTGCCCCTACCTTTTAACCCCGATCTCATATATATATATACAGTATATATATGTATACTGTATATATATATATATATATATATATATATATATATATATATATATATATACTTTGCGGTATATTTAGATATTTAGTCCCACAAGGATTCAATTATTTTCCATTAATGTTTTGATCTCTCTTTAACCCCATTTACCCCCTACATGTTTGTATTATTTCATGAAATCTATTATGATTTGTAGATATTTATGTAGGCTGTTTCTTTGCTTTTTAGGCTGAAGATGGCTTGTGCTTAAGCCGAAACACTTCCCACAATCAATAAAGATGTTTATATCAGCACTGGTCTTACTCTTTATATATAAATATATATATATACTGTACATATATATATATATATATATATATATCTATTGCCCGACGCCATGATTCCCGGAGGGGTGGCCACGAACGAACCACCCCCAAGCACCTCTGTCCTAAGTCAGTCGACGCCCCTCCTCCCAACCAGCACCGCCTTCATTCATATGCTTCCTCACTCCATCCTTCTATCTCTCCTTCGGTCTACCTCTCCCTCTCTGTCCTTCCACCTCGCTCTCGTACACCCTCTTAGTCATTCTCTCGCTTCCCATACGTTCCATATGGCCGAACCATCTCAATTTGTTCCTTTTCACACTTTCCAGCACATCTACCTCCACACCACACCTCCTTCTTACTTCCTCATTCGTCTTTCTATCCCTCCATGTAACTCCGCACGCACTTCTCAAGTAACTCATTTCCGCCGCTCTCGCTCTTGGTCTGAGACTCTCCACGAACGTCCATGCTTCGCTTCCGTAAGTTAGTGTCAGGATTACCACACTGTCATAAGAACATAAGAACATAAGAAAATGGGAGTCTGCAGAAAGCCGATTGGCCCAAGCAAGGCAAATCCCTGTCCCACACAACCCCAATTACAAAGCCCAATCACAGGCTCAACACTCTAATACCCTGAGGATCATCTTACCAAAACGGTTAGAGATTAACGCAGGATTACGGGGGTCTGCAGAGTGCTGATTGGCCCAACCCTGCTGATCCCCCTTCACACCCAACCCTTCTCGTCCATATGCTTATCCAATTTTATCTTAAAGCTCCCTATCGTTTTTAATCCCACTATAGCACTTGGTAGTCCATTCCACCCATCTACAACTCTGTTACCAACCAATATTTGCCTATATCTTTTCTGAAACGAAATTTATCTAATTTGAAACCATTGGTACGAGTTCTTTCGCTATCACTGAGCTTTAGTACATTTGTCATGTCCCCTTTATTAATCCCACTAACCCACTTGAACACCTCTATCATATCCCCTCTAACTCTGCGTCTCTCTAACGAATGTAAGCCTAATTTCTTCAACCTTTCTTTATACGGAAGATTTCTAATATTATGGATCATTTTTGTCATTCTACGTTGTACTCTCTCCAATGAATATATGTCCATTCTGTAATAAGGACACCAAAATTGAACAGCATAATCCATATGGGGTCTCACTAATGACAAGTAAAGTTTTAAGATAACATCAGCAGTTCTGTTACTCACACTCCTTGAGATGAACCCGAGAATCCTGTTTGCCTTGTTTCGAACGCTTATACACTGTTGTCTAGGCTTCAAATCATTGCTAACAAACACACCTAGATCTTTCTCACAATTCGAGTTTTCTAATTCCACATTAGCTAGTTTATATTTAACATTTGTATGCATCTTCCCTATCTTTAATACCTTGCATTTGTCAATGTTAAACTTCATCTGCCAATTTACTGACCATTCGTGTAAGGTATCTAGATCCCTCTGGAGGCACTCTATATCTCTATCTGAATCAATTGTTCTCCTCATTTTGGTATCGTCTGCAAATTTACTTATCCTACTAGTTATACCTAAATCAAGGTCATTTATGTATATAACAAACAACAGAGGACCTAATACAGATCCCTGGGGGACACCACTTTTGACTGCTCCCCATTCTGACTTCGTACCATTTATGCTGACTCTCTGCTTCCTACCAATTAGCCATGACCTAATCCATCCCAACAACGCCCCACCTATTCCATGCGCCTCAACCTTTCTCATCAATCTCTCATGGGGGACTCTGTCGAAAGCTTTACTGAAATCTAAATATATTATATCATATGACTTGTCATTATCTACTGCTTCATATACCTCTGAGAAAAAACTAAGCAAATTAGTAAGGCAAGAACGTCCCTGAGTGAATCCATGCTGAGAAGAATTTATTAAATTAAATGTATCTAAGTGGTTTCTAATTTTACTAGCAATAATTGACTCTAGTAGCTTTCCTATGATTGATGTAAGACTAATGGGACGGTAATTGGATGCTATTGATTTGTCACCTTTTTTGAAGATCGGAACTACGTTTGCAAGCTTCCAAGCTTCTGGAACTATACCTGTCTCCAATGACTTGTTAAATAAAAATGTTAATGGGTAACTTAACTCATCCCTACATTCTTTTAATACTCTAGCATATACCTCATCAGGACCAGGCGATTTATGAGGTTGCAGTCTGTCAATTTCCTTAAGCACATCATTTCTACTTATAGTAACCGTACTTAACCTATTTTCTATACTATCGCTATATACCTTACGGACTTCTGGAAACTGTGCCAAATTTTCATTAGTGAAAACGGAAAGAAATTGACTATTTAATGTACTGCACATTTCTAAATCATTTTCTGTCATTTCTCCTATCGAAGTTTTAAGGGGACCAATTACATCTCTAACCTTGGATTTATATAGTTGGTAAAAAGCTTTAGGATTATTTTTTGAGTCATTGGCAACCTTAATTTCATAATTTCTTTTTTCTTTCCTAATATCCTTTTTTACCTGTCTTGATAGATTCTGATGGTAAGCAAGTAGGTGAATTTCGCCTTTTCTAATTTTTCTATATATTCCTCTCTTTTGTCCTAGAAGATCTAATAGTCTATTATTCATCCATTTGGGTTGGTTCTGTGTAGATCTAAATTTTCTTTTGGGGATGTATTTATTTTGTGCATTGAATACTGACTTGATAAAATTATCGTATGTATCTACCAAGGTTGACGTCTCTTCCTGACTTAAGATGACAGGTGCCTGAGAAGGGGTACACTCATTTGGACACCTGGATCGACTTAATTTTTTGACCATAGGGTCCGCTAATAGGGCTCTTCTTAACCCACCATAATTGGCTTTTCTAAAGTCAGGTATTAATGTTGTATTCTCTCTGGTATTACCTTTCCATTGTATATTAAAATACACAGAATTGTGGTCACTATTTCCTAGGTGGTCCCCTATCTCTACATTATTTACCATATGTTCATTGTTACTGAAAACTAAATCGAGAATATTATTACCTCTAGTCGGCGTATCTATGAATTGAAATAAAAAACTATCTTGTACTACCTCTATAAACTCCTCAGAATCAGAGTCTCCTATTTGATGCTGCCAATCTATATTCGGAAAATTAAAATCCCCCATAATGCACACATTGCTAAACCTTGATGCCATTTTAATTTCCTCCCATAATGACGTTCCGTCATTTCTACTCATATTTGGCGGTCTATACATAACTCCAATAACTATGGTCTCACTACCTTCGTTAACCTCTACCCAAACACTTTCATTATCGTTATTTAGTCTAATACCTGATTTAATACAGCTTTTTAATGTACTCCTGACAAACACTGCTATACCACCACCCCTCTTACTTGTTCGGTCATATTTAAACAAACTGTATCCTGGTATATCAAATTCTGCTAAAAAATGCCTGGTTTCTGTATTAATCCACGTTTCAGTTAGCGCTATTATGTCTATATTTTTTTTGCTAACAAGGGCTCTAAGTTCGTTCATTTTGTTACATAGACTCCTACAGTTTGTGTAATATACTCTCAATTTACTTCTTTTCTTTATACCTAATTTACCTTTGTTTTTAGCGACATTTCCATCTTCCGTTGCACCATCACTACTATCATTTGCATTATAGTCATCATTTTTAGCATGAGACTGAATATCCTTATCGCTTTCGCCTGACGCTAAAATTGTTCCATTTAACCTCTCATTTACACTCTCAATATTTCTGTTCAAAACCCCACAACCACCCTATCTAAAGAACTAGCTAATGTAGAAACCCCTAACCGTGAAAGATGAACCCCATCCCTTGCGTACATCCCATCTCTCCCATAGAAACTATCCCAGTTATCAATGAATGTTATTGCTTTTTCTTTGCAATATTTCTCCAAACGGCAATTGACACCAATCGCCCTGGATGTCCATTCCTTGGGAACTCCTCTTCTGGGTAGGATACAATGTACTACAGGGATCCCTCCCTTCATCCTAACTTTATCTAACACATCCCGATACTGCTGCAGCAGTTCCTCACTTCTACCCTTACCAACATCGTTACTCCCGGCACTGAGACAGATAATGGGGTTATCTCCACTATCTTCCAAGATGTGGTCCATCTTCTCTAAAACCCTCCCAACTCCATGGCCAGGCAGACACACAACCTTCCTAAGTTTAGTGCGGGTAGCCCTAACTAAATGTCTTACCATGGAGTCGCCCACAATCGACACAGACTTACCTTCTCGGGACACAGACTTACCTTTCCCTCGGGAGGATCCAGCAAGGACTTCTTCACTTCCATACTGACCACTCTATTTCTTATTACTGCTTTCAACGTTCCTACAACCCTCTTCCCCTGTTGCACCCTCTCCCGCACTTCTTCATCCACAGTCCCATCTATACTAAACACACTGCCCAGATACTTAAAAGAGCTGACGATCTCCATAGCCTGACCGTTCAGCTTCACCTCACACTCTGTGACTTCACCCCTTTCGTAGACCATAACCTTGCTTTTCCCCACATTTACCTTCAAATTCCGTTTTTCGCACACTGTTCCAAACTCATTTACCAGACCTTGCAACTCCCATTCATTATCACTCATCAGAACTGTGTCATCCGCAAACAGCAGTATAGGCAGCTTCCACTCATATCCCTCCCTTTTCAGCGATACACCAACATCCACTGCTCTTCCTAGTATTTCTTTCATGACTCCATCCATATATACAGTAAACAACCACGGGGACATCACACACCCCTGTTTCAACCCAACACTCAGGTCAAAGAACTCGCTCTGCTCATTCTCCACATGTACTGCCGCCTTTGCACTCTCATACATGCTCTTTACTGCTTTCAGCAACTTGCTATCTACTCCGTATATTCTAAGTACTTTCCACATGCCTTCTCTATCCACTCTGTCATAGGCCTTCTCCAAGTCCATAAAGGCAACATACACCTTTTGTTGCTTCTCCAGATATTTCTCCACAACACAATTCAGGGTAAAAATCTGATCTACACATCCTCTTCCCTTCCTAAAACCTCCCTGCTCGTCGCCTATCCATTTCTCCATTCTCACTCTCACTCTCTCAATCACTACCCTACTGTACACCTTCCCTACTACGCTTAAAAGACATATTCCCCGGTGGTTACCACACACTCCTCTTTCCCCTTTGCCCTTATATAGGGGGACTATTATGCCAGTCTTCCAGTCATTGGGTGCACTCCCCTTCTCCCATGCTAGTTTGCACATTTTCCATACCCATTCGATCACTATCTCACCACCATACCTCAACATTTCCCCGCACACTCCATCTGTTCCTGGTGCTTTCCCCAACTTCACTCTTTCCAAGGTTTCCCACACTTCTGACCTCCTGATCCCCACCTCCTCCTCCACTACTTCTCTTCTTCGCCCTCCCATACCATATCCAACTATGTTTGCTGGCTCTTCATTCCTTACATTTAGCAACTCATTGAAGTACTCCCTCCATCTTTCGACTCTCTCTTGCTTCTCGGCTAGCATTCTCCCATTCTTATCTTTCACACCCTTTCTGTTTCCCTTGCTACCTTCCCTAACTTTCTTTACTTCTTTCCAGAACAGTTTCTTACACTCCCTCCATTTTACACTCAGATTCCTTCCAAATTCCTCATCTACTCTTCTCTTACTTTCCTTCACTACTCTCTTCACCACTCTCTTTCTCTCCACATACCTCGCTCATTTCTGCCTCTCCAAATCTTCATTCCCTCTACTACTCAACCACTCTCTATACGCTTTCGTTTTGTCTTCCACAGCTATTTTTATATCTTCTGTCCACCATGCTGTACCTTTCACTCCCCTCCCTCTTCTCCTAACTCCACACACCTCCTCCCATGCTGCACAGATCTCTTCCTTAAACACCTTGCTTATCTCCTCCACTTCCTCCATATCTTCCAGGTCGAACCCACCTAGTCGTCTTTCTAGTGCTCTCCTGTACTCTTCCCTGATTTCCTCCTGCTGTAGCCTCTCCACCCTCCTCACCATTCCCCCTTCCTCTCGCCTCCCTCCAGCTCTCCTTACCCACTTCTTTTGTATCCTAACCTACATAATGATCAGACAGACCCCCTCCAATACTCCTATACACCCTAGCATCCATCACAGATTTCTTCATTCTTTCATCCACACATATATAATTAATCAGTTACTTTTGTTCCACCACTGTCTTATCCTTCATCGTCCACACCACTTTCCATGTGTACCTGTGTATCATTCTGTGTCGGAAGAAGGTGTTGGCTATCCACAACCTCCTCCCCACACATACGTCCACAAGTGAACTACCATTCCAATTCACCTCTGACGGTACCCCCCACCCTCCCACCACTCCATCAACTTTCCTATCACCCACCTTACCATTCATACCCCCAATCAGAAATATTCTTTCGTTCTTGTCAAACTTATCCAGGCACGCCTCCACATTCACCCAGAACTCCTCTTTCTCTCTTACAAGTTTATCCTCTGTCGGAGCATACACACACACAATCACCCACATTTGTATTCCTACTTTCATTCTCACCCACACAATCCTTGAACCCACAGACCCATATTCTCTTACACACTCCTTCCATTTGTTACTTACAAACAAACATGCACCTTCTCTCGCTGCTCCCTCACTCACTCCAGCACACACACCCATTCCACACTCCCACTCTCTCACATCTGTACCCTTCCATTTGGTCTGCGTCATTCCACATACATCCAGCCTGGCATTCACTAACACTTCCAGTACCTCTCTCTCTTTTGTGCCATCATTCATGCCACTCACGTTCCATGTACCTATTCTCAGAATATCCGTAGGCTTGTCCATAGTCGGTCGGGGTTCGTCAACACAGGGTCCGTCCGCATCCGAGGCTGGTTGTTTGTTTATTGTTACTACATATATTTTTTCCGGGTGGGGGTCGCAAGCCCACCGACCCAACCTCTTTAGTCGCCTCTTACGACATGCAGAAGGCACGTGGGGCATATTCTAATCCCTTACCCCCAGGGTATATAATATATATATATATATACTGTATATATATATATATATATATACTGTATATACACATATATATATATATATATATATATATATATATATATATATATATATATATATATATATATATATATATATATATATGTGTGTGTGTGTGTGTGATCAAAATGTGTTTATCTCCACTGCAGGTGTATGTAGGCCTACTTCATATATATAAAATTGTACGCATGCATAATGCAATATATATAAAGATTTTATATGTACGCATCCATTAAATAAGAACAAAAAACAATGGAAAATGAAAGTCAGTGAAATAGCATCATCAATATAAAATAACAGTAAAAACAACAGTGGTATAGACAGTGAGACAATGAATCCGGTATATGGGATAATTGAACGAGTACTATCAATATAACTCTCTCTCTCTCTTTCACTCTCTCTCTCTCTCTCACACACACAATTGTTTTTTTCCTTCTAATTAGTGAAACTCTCATATTATCATTACAAGTTACCTGCCCAGAGAAGCTAGAAAATACATCCTTAGAAGATATTATGATCTTAAAGCATAAGTAAGTGAGAGAGGGGAGGAGAGGGAGGAATAGCACCGGATTCGTCCACGGTGGAGTTTTTAGCGAAGAGTTCAGCTTTGTAAGAGGAAGACGTGACGGTGGTGCCGTCAGAGTGGAGACGATGAGTGAAAGCTGAGGAAGTAAATTTTTTGGAGAGGTTTTTAGCTAGATGCCAGAATGCTTGGGAAGAACTAGAGTTTGAAAGTTCAGAAATTTATTTATTGATGAAAGAGTTTTTAGCTAGTTGAAGGACAGATTTGGCTTGATTCTGGGCAGAACCATAAATAGCACGAGATTCTTGAGTTTGAAGGCGACAGTACTGTTTGAATGCTTCCTCCTTATTGTGGACAGCAGTAGAATTAGCGTTAGTAAACCAAGATTGTTTTCATTAGACTGAGAGAAAGAAAATGGAATGTATGCCTCCATGCCTGAGAGAACTACCTCGGTGTTGCATTCAGCACTCTCCGAGAGTCCCCGGCCATTTAAGCAATAGTCTTTTCATGGGAAATCAAAGAAGTACTGCCAAAGAGCCCCCCAGTCGGCAGCACCAAATTGCCTGAGGTAGGGTTGGTCGATTAAAGGACTGCCCAATCGGTGCATATGTGGAGTCAACAACGATGTACACCATTCCATGGTATGTAAGAAGAGTGGGTTCATCAGCATCAGGCATGATGAAGTGAGGGAACAGCGAACATGTTAAGGGAGGTGTGTCATGATGTGGCATGCGAACCAACAATCATCCGTTTACACTGTGAGATCTTGCAGAACAGGACTACTAATACATAAAATGAAGCATGAGTGGATGTTAGTGCAATAGGTTTCTGGACAAGAAGACAGTACACATTCTTTGACATAAGATGCCCAATGACCAATAGCTACAGAAAGTTGTCTCTGGAGGCTGCACACAAAAGAAACAAACAAGAAAAGGTCAGGGCATATGGGGAAATTATCTTACATATTCAACAAGGCCACTTCACCCTACTTGTCTTCACCACATCTGGAGGGATGCCACCCAGGGCTAAGTGCTTCTATTCTAGGCTAGCAGAGTATACAGAAAAGAAGCAACAGCCTAGGTGTCAAGTAGTGGCCTGGATGATGTGCCACCTATCTTTCTCGTAGCTCAGATCAGCAATGGTATGTTTATGAGGAACAACACTGTCTGCACCGAAACTAAAAACAGTACTAGACATGGACTATGAGGTAGCAGTGGTAGAGAGTCGCATCAGGACTAGATTGAGGTTGCATATTAACACTTACGGTGCGGGCATATTTCCACTATATTAGGGTTCATTCACGCACCCTTGAATGATTGAGCAAGTGTCTGAATGAAATTAAATGTATTCAGCCAAAGACTACAAGAAAATAGCTTCAAAATGACAGCAGAACGAGCTTCATAGCGAGCAGGGTTCATCCGCAGCGCTACCATAGACATTGGCAAATCTTCGCTAATATTGAACAAATGACGCTAATGTCGTGCTACGTTTGCCTTTGGCAGCGCTACTTATGTCTAGCGAGACATGGTTGATTTCCCTCAGTGCCGCGGCTGCCTGGGTGGAGAGCAGACGGGGGCCTGCCTTGCTCCCGCTCACTTGCACTCATCTCCACAGGTTTTAAATTCCTGTAATTTTCTAGAAATTGCCATGGCGTTCCAAAACGGTCCCCGCAACCAATGGGTTAAGGAGTCTAGGAATATCTGATATTTGTAACAACTAGTTTAAAATGTTATAGATTAAGAATATATAATAAAACATAAACAAAACACACACACACACACACACACACACACAAGGATGATTCTATGAGCAAGCCCCGAAAC
Source organism: Paralithodes platypus (assembly GCA_032716605.1). Classification (NCBI taxonomy): domain Eukaryota; kingdom Metazoa; phylum Arthropoda; class Malacostraca; order Decapoda; family Lithodidae; genus Paralithodes; species Paralithodes platypus. The sequence continues at coordinate 30,962,388 of CM064523.1, forward strand.
TGGAAACGGCACGGTGGCTTGGTCCTGCTATTAGATGACTGCTCCAACCCTGTCCATGGTGCAGAGGGGTCACACATTGGCCCAGTGGTAGTAGAAAAGAAAAGGCGTACTATTATTATTAGTAATAGTAGTAGTAGTAATTTTAGTAGTAGTAATTTTAGTAGTAGTAGCAGTAGTAGTAACAGCCATAGTATTACAATTATTATTATTATTATTATTATTATTATTATTGTTAGTATTATTATTATTAGAAGTAGTAGTAGTAATAGTAGTAGTAGTAGTAGTAGCAATAGTTGTAGTAGTAGTAAATTAACCCTTTCAATTAGTTTACGACTTTTTTTCTGTTTCTTTCCATTACTAACTGTTCTAAAAATTCCTTCAGGCCCTGCAAGGTCATTCACTTTCAACTGTCTTCATATATTGCAATTGCTTGAAGTTGCAGATTGTAAGGTTTGTGTGGACAGTGTATTTTAGTATATAAATAAATCTCTCTCTCCGCTGTTATCTGTCTCTCTCTCTCAATTTCACCTAGCCGTGAAAATTTGCGCCCCAGAACGAACAATCGACAATAAAAGACAATTGGCCAGGAAGTCAGAGGGAGGGGGGTAAGGGGTGAAACTCCCTCACCCTCTACGCCCCCCACCCCGTATCTCCCAACCCCCCTGAAAATAGGGGGCATTGCCCTAATGTGGTGGGGCAAAGTGGGGAATGGGGAGTAAATGGGGTGAACAAGAGAGAGAGAGAGAGAGAGAGAGAGAGTTGGGGGAAAAGAGGGGAAAACTGTTGCTAGTGATTTTTGAAGAGCAGTTAAACAAAAATATTGGGTGATTATTTTTAGAGCGTGAGGATATACGTCCATGTGCACCCTCAATGTGGACGTACATGTATAACAGTCACATGGGTGCACACGGTTTTACTTACATGATAAATGTGGGTTTATACAATATATACAATATTATGTTGGTGCTTATATAATAATATGTAGACGCAGGTAACAAGGCTATGATTATATGTTCACATAAATACTGTACATGCGTAAATATATTCATACTTACATGCTCATTAAATGTCTGTATGTAAAATGTGCGTTCATTTTCATCCTAAAGAAGGTTGACAATTCAGTAACTTGCAACTGTTACGGGGCCCTGTAAGCACGCGTGCGCACACACACACGCACACACATACACGCACGCACAAACACACACACGCACACACACATTAAATATAAATAAGTAAATATACAATATATATATATATATATACCGGTATATATATATTGTATATATTTATATATATATATATACTGTATATATATATATATATATATATATATATATATACTGAGTATACAGTATATATATATATATATATATATATATATATATATATATATATATATATGCCGTATATTATACTCATACCGTTATTAAGTTACTAATCCTTTAAAATTGAATTCGTTCACCAGTATTAATTTTCCTTCCTTACAGTTAAACTGAGTGAGGCATCTGATACAGTCATAACTGGAAACACATTGTGCTCACAAAAACACACCAATGCTGCATAACAAGTATTTAATCAGAGATGGCATATATATAACAGTGCACAAGTCAAATCAATGAATTAGATTATTGTACAGTATTGTATATTTTCGCCCTCAAGTAATTAGTCCTCACACTCACATATATACGAAAACATAATTTTAATCGGGGGCAATAAAATATACTGTACACACACATGGGTGGTGAACATACACTCAAATACACACACACACACAGACATGCTTCCACGAGAGAGATTAGAGTGTGTTGGTGTGACATAAACTAGGCACAGCTGTCTTCTCTCCCAATCCCCCCACCTCTCTCTCTCTCTCTCTCTCTCTCTCTTTCTCACACCTCGCTTTAACGTACCGTGGACACTGTGCTCCCTGGTTTTCACAGGACATAGCCCTCCCGGATAATTCCCCAACATGATATTCAAGAGCGATAGATACGCTGTTTAATGAGCCGCTAAATTTATGGGGTGTATATATAAATCTAGGGTGCGATATTTTCCTGTGCTTGATGCAGACTCTAATCCTTGTGTGATAAACTTGGAATTAGCTCTTTTGATTCGTGTATGTATTTTGTAATAGATGCAGTAATATCAAATCCATCTGTGATAAGCATGGGATTACTCCTTTTGATTCGCTGAGGTTGTTCCTAAGCTGTAATCAAATTAAATCCCTCTACGATTTACCTGTCATTTACCCTATCATTCGCTGAGGTATCTCCTTTAAGCTGTATTCAAATCACAGACCACTTTGATAAATATTTAATTATCCTACCTGCAATGTGACAAACGTCATATATCACCTTTCAATCATAGAGGTCGTCCCAAAGTTGTAATGACATTTTACCCATCTATGATAGATATGAAACGACGCTCATATGATTTTCTGAGGTCTTTTCTGTAAGTTAAATTATAATTTTTATAGCATCTATAACTAGAACGGCACTTGGGAGAACAAATACCTATGTTGGCGTTGGTATGCGCTCTACCGATCACGTCCTAAATGGAATTACTTCTTCTTTGGTGCATATTCCATCTGTCCATGAATATTTGTGAAAATGGGTTCATAACTTTGCTAGCTACCTATGTTGGCAAAGGTATGCGCTCTACCGATCATCTACTTAATTGAATCACTTCTTCCTTGGTACATAATATATCCTATCTGCCTACCAATATTCGGGATAATCTGTTCATAACGGTTTTGAGATATATTGTCTACAGACAAACAAACAACTAGACAAACAAACAAACAAACAAACCGAAAAACAAACAGACACACAAACGGAGGCAAAGCATAATCTCCTCCAACTTCATTATCAGAGATAGTAATTATGGCATTACCCACTTTGAGTTCATATAGGTTTCCATGAAGCTAAAATAAAATGTTATCCTTCTAGCTTAAGCAACAATAAATAAATGTCATAACCTTTCCAATAAAGCATCAATATTTCTATATATAAGCAAACATATTCATTTAATTGCATAGCATTACTTGTAGAATACTATTTGGATGGACATTTTTACTATGATCATTATTATGCAGGATGCTACAACATCCGAGCACATTGCCAGCCTACAAGTCACCTGGCCAACCTACAACTCCAAGACCACCTGACACCCATACAACCAGACAGCGGGACAACCAAAAACAAGAACAACACTTGGAGCGGCCATTGTATTTACCCCCAACACTAATTACCCCTCCACCTGACACCCAAGAGAAGAAAGGGCATAAGCCCAGTGAGGGATATGCATGGTTATAATTACTATCTAGAAGGTAGGCTCTCATGCAGGTATCAATTATAAAGCCTTGCTCACAATTTGAATCTGTCCCACCACTCCTCCACAGCTAATAGCTGCGTGGAATCATTTGGTGTGATTTTTAAATGCCGATCTTGATGTTTACTGTGATGATCTATACCTGAAAATCCCACAACCACAGAACTACCCAGTTGACGTTTGGGAAAGTGTAAATTAATCGTTGGCGGAAAGTCCAAGAAACTCACCATGTGTATTACCACAAGACTATCACCTGGTTCTTCAAGGATAACTAAGATTACCTTTTTGTTGTACATACGTGGTATTACAGTGATTAGTCTGGGAGTCTGGTATGCCTACTGACCTGGGTTCGAAACCACGCCAGGCCTGGATATCTTCGGGAGGGTTAAATTCCCTTCTCACCCAGCATTCCATTGGTGGCAGCGGTGGGATGAGATCTGGTAGCTAGATAGAGCACCCATCTCATGGACCCTAAATATGCTGAGATTACTGAGGTGTTATGGCTACTAGAGACTAGTCTTGTTAAAGAAGGATATTGTGTGATGCCCTGAACTTGAAAACTCCGCAACCATAGATCTACCCGAGTTGACGTCTGAGAAAGTGTAAAATAGTCGTTGGTAGAAAGCAGAAGAAACTCACCACGTGTATCACCATGAGACTGTCATCTGGTTCTTCAAGGAGAACTAAGGTTACTTTCCTATTGTACATCAATGGTAGTACAGTGGTTAGCGCGGGAGTTTGGTGTGCCTACTGACCCGGGTTTGAAACCGCGACAGGCCCAGATACTTTCAGAAAGGTTAAATTTCCTTCTCACCCAGCCTTTCACTGGTGGTAGTCACAGAACGTGATCAGGTAGCTAGATACAGCTCCCGTCACGCAGACCCTAAATATGCTGAGAATACTGAAGTGGTGTGGCAAAGGTACCTAATAGGCTAAGGACTAGCCTTGATAAAGAACAGTGTTATGCGATGCCCTGTACCAAAAACAAAAACAAACGCAACCACAGAATCACCCGAGTTGATGTCTAGTAAAGTGTAAAATAATCGTTGGTGGCCCAGATATTTTTGGGAAGGTTAAATTCCCTTGTTACCCAGCATTTCATTTATAATGACAATCATTCTTATTTTTGCTTTGTGGGATGGTTCCCGTTTGTGGATTTGTACATTTTTCACACAGGATGTGTATTATGATATCATTAGCATACTGTGTAATTCGCATCTCGATATTCAAACCTTTTCTATTTTTCCAAACTTGTTCTACATTAGTAATAAAAACAGCTACCCTTAGCAAAAATATACTTAACCCTTACTACACCATAGGGTATTAGCATAAATGCATCCCTCAGTCCCAAGCAATGTGGCCAAAATGGCTTCAAAGGCAAGATATAACAATCTCCCACCTCAAAAGATGGAGGAATACTGCCTCTCCCAGCATGTGGGGGATTGGATATAAGCTGAGAAGTGATGCTAAGGCCTTAGAGCAGTGCTCAAACGTCGTTGTACCAGGTACTGCCTGATACTGGCAGTTACAAGGACCGTATATTACTGACGGCTGGCAGCCGTCGCTGGGACTGGGGAGTGATTATCTACTGACGGCTCTCTGCCGTCGCTGGTATTGGACGGGTTAAAGTGTTATCTCTGCAATGGAATGGCCTAACCAGCATAATATATATGTCTAAATGTAGCACAAACCTTCATCTCAAGAATGTTGAAGAGTATATCCCTTTACATCAAGTGATTGTTGTGTATACTTGGTGTCAGCGACTCTGAGAAAATTACAGCCCACTTATATGTCAATAGTTCCTGCTGACTGACTTCTGCAACCATGATTATTGTAACCTTTGTTAATTAAGAATAAATAATTACTACAAGACAAGATATTGGATACGGTCACAAAGAGATAATCAGCTCGAATTATTGTCATTAGGTGAACCGATGCTGCAAAATCAAGCCAGAGCCGCTAACCATACAATCGAAACTCACCAGTGTTACCATTTTAGCTACTTTCCCACTAAAACGAAGTATCTACTTTGATCTAGCGGCACATTTTTTACATCTTGCAACATGAATTCTAGCAAGATTCTGGAGAGTTGTGTACTTTTGAATTATATTTTAGATATGATATTTGTGTGTATATTTTGTTAAATGTTTAGAGATGTTCGGCATTTATTTTCAATCTAGTGGTCCCCTATCGTCTTTTGAGAATGGATCTAGTGTAATTTTGTGTTTTGATTTGGTAACCCTGACTCTCATAGACGAGTTTACCCTTACATATGATCCCACCCGGCCACTTCCGTTCACCTTTTTATATCTCCAAAGTGGAATGGCCTAACCGGCATAATCATACATGAAGCACAAACCTTCTTGAGAATTTAGAAGACTAGGTCCCTTTACATAAAATATATTTTGTGTGATGAGGTAATGCAGCTAGGTAACTTTGCCACGAAACTCACAGAGCGTCGGAGCCGTGGTCCAATATTATCTTATTTATTTCTCAATCTTTGGGCAAACACAGTAGTTTATGGTTATCCACAGTTACCTTAGACCTCCCACTACAACCAAATACACTACCACCCCATAGCTATAATAGATTTGGAGTTTAAAGTAAAAAGACAAGTAACCTCACTGGATCGCCGCCATATTTCACCACAATAAATACTATGTAACGCAGGATTTTATCCTACCAGCTGATGTAAAATATTTGTTGACCAATTGAAGCCGAGATGCACAGAGAATGCAAAATTAGGTTCAGTATCGAGCCTATCTGTTATCTATAGTAACTCTACAATGGGGATACTTGTAGTCCCTCTTTCCCGGAAGCCCACCACCAGCAAGAGGCACAAGAAAGCAATACAGGACCGAACAAAGAAAATGTTCTGCAGTTTACCCGCTCCTCTCCTAGACCCCCTACCAAAGTACACTTGCTGTGTTCTCCGAGCAAGGCGCAAGTGCAGCCTCTGACTAAAGTACCATTGCGTCCTCCAAATAGTTTAGAATCACTGCATCTGTCGAGCCATCCTACAAACTTGTTGATTCCTCCCAGCAAAGCCCCAGTATATCATCCAACTGAAGAACTATTATACCCTCCGAATGGTTTAGGATCGCCACATCCACCGAGCCATGCTATAGAGTTGCGTCCTCCGAACTCTATCAAGGTGATACATCCTCCGATCACCGCACCAACATACTCGCACAGCGAGGAACCAGGGCGTATTCGCAACATGGTAAAGCGACAGCCCAGCAGATTAAGTCTGTGACCCCCCCCCCCCCCCCCAGAGCCGGACCATGGAAAAGAAGTAGAGGAAGAAGAGAACAAGAAGCCCTGGTTCACCCCTACCCAAGGCCCCAGGGAAATCTATACTTTAAAAGTCAGGAGCGAAGGTACAATTCTAATAACTTCTGTTCCTCAATTTGTCACATCCCTTTCCATATAAAAATTCACACACCACACATTCTGTCCCTCTTACCATATTAATAGAGGATTCATATAAATATATATATATATATATATATTTTGTTTTTCTATAGATGTCTCCGTCTATATTACCTATGTCCATAAATATCCTTCGTTATTTACCTTCAGAATGACGTACAACACCACTCGTCTACACAGCATTCTAGTTATACCCACTACTTCGCTCCCCATTCCATTTATAAATCTTGACTCTCTTCCAGGATCCATTAATCTGTATTTGTACATAATTATATGCTGAAACTCAGATATTACTCGCCATATTGTTTTTGTGTGTAATTAGTTATTTATTTGTTAAACTCATCTACACTTATGTTTGTTTTAAGTTGTAACTTATAAATAGAATCTTATATATAGTAACTGTGTACCCTGTTCTAATCTTTAGTTTCCCAGTTAATATATGATACACCGCACCCCTAAAGGTTTGTTTTTACCTACTGTAGGTAGCCTGAAATAATTGCCAAATACGTGGCCTTTTAATAACCATTGTGGTAATTTCCACGGCAGGGGCTACTTCAGTGGCTCTTAAATTACAGCATATAAACGTGACATTATATTGTGTGATAAATTTTCTATCGGAAATATTACAATACTGTTACAATTTGGGATATGTACAGCATAGTTTTACCCTAGGCTGACTAAAATCGTGTTGTGGTCATGTCGAAATCAATAATCCCACGAGATCAATGATGATACAATGCAAAAAATAACATCAGGTGATATAATTAACATTAGAAAGTATCTTTCGTTTCCATGGCGTTACACAAATACCTGTATTTTCAGTAATGTTTTTGTTAACGACTGTTTGCTTTTGGTATATTTATTCATGCTGATAGTAGACGATTTAGACAGTAATAAATATATACAGTAATGTGGAAATCCATCAGCATTAAGAAATTAGCTGCTCCTAATAAATGTTTTGAAACAAATTATAACTGACAAGGAAATATCTCATCAACTAAAACGTGCATGTGCATCATGAAGGTTGTAGACACAGGCTTGTATGTGGATGGGTATAATATATAAATAACGTGCGACACAACATTTAAATGTACATTTAATGGAAGACTTTCAATCCTTGAACCAACAAATTTCAACGCCACCACTACTAACGGCAACAGACAGGGCTTTTCCTAATTATAGCGTTGTGAACTTAGAATTCAATATTTGTATTGCTTTATGGAAAGTAAGTTTACTGGTGAACGTCAACCCCACCCTTCAACCTTATTTCAGTCTATTGCATCTGATGGAACTATTAGATAAATGTAAGGTTGAGGGAAGGTAATACCGTTCTCCAGAAAGTATGTGCATGTTCAAACAATGCCTTGACTTGAAAACTGACAATGCCAAAACTACGATAAACATGTTACTAGGTTAGCATAATAGTAAGACATTTGATGGTTGTACAAAGGAGTACAAAGTACAAAGGAAATCAAGCAACAACAGATCTAGGTGACCCTTCTAGGTTGCTTGTCCTCCAAAACACTGAGGATCAAGTGTCCAAACAGTGGTTTAGAGTGGGTAAGGGAACATTGGAAAGGGAATTACTGCCCTGGAACTAATGTCCGTGGCAGGATTAGGAAGTTAGTAGGGGACAGATGGGTTAGTAACTGAGGGGGGGATAAAATAAAGTTATTCATTTACAAACGCAGTCAGTCGCGGGTTTGATGCGAGATATTTGTCTAGGCGGAGTTTAAATGAATCAACGGTGATGCAGTCTATAACGTTTCGGGGAAGCCCATTCCACAAGTTGACAACTCGATTGAAGAAGAAATTCTTAGATTCGTGTGAGTTAAAAGATTTACCAATAATTTTGCAACCGTTTCCCCGCGTGTAATTAGATTGGTCGATAGTGAAGTACTTACTACAGTTCATATAGTCGATGCCTTTGATGATTTTGAACACTTGAATTAAGTCACCTCTTAATCTGCGCTGGGTTAAAGGAAATAGATTTAATTCTCTAAGACGCTCTTCGTATGGTTTGTTCTTTAGGCTAGGTATCATTTTGGTAACTCTACGTTGAACTCGTTCTAGCTTGTTTATATCTTTTTGGTAATAAGGGCACCAGGATTGAACGCAGTATTCCAGAAGAGGGCGGACTAATGAATTGTAAAGGGTTAGGATAACTTCTTTGGATTTATGCTCAAATGACCTGCCTATAAAGCCAATTATTTTGTTTGCCTTCTTAACAACTTCTGAACATTGTTGACTCGGTTTTAGGTTACTCGATATTGTTACTCCCAGATCGGTTTCTCTGTTTACATTCTTAAGCTGAGTGCCATTCATCGAATAGTTTGCTTTCTCATTTAGGTATCCGATATGTAGTACTTTACATTTATCCGCATTGAAACTCATTTGCCAAATTTGGGCCCAACATGACAATTTATCTAGATTGTGTTGCATATCGTCAACTTGTTCTTTTGAGAGTACGCTATTTGCAATTTTTGTATCGTCAGCAAATTTTGAGATTGTACAGGTGAGACCCTCATCTATGTCGTTGATGTAAATTAGAAAGAGAATTGGTCCTAGTACCGATCCCTGGGGTACCCCGCTACTTACATTGGTCCATTTTGATGCCTTACCGTTTATGACTACTCTTTGCTTTCTGTCGCTGAGCCAATTTTCTATCCATTTCAACACACCGTCTTGTATTCCATGCGCTTTTAGTTTTAGCAGTAAACGTTTGTGGGGAACTTTGTCAAAGGCCTTTTGAAAATCAAGGTATATAATATCTACAGCTTTACTCTCATCGTAGAGGTTGAGGATATCGTGGAAGAAGTCTAAGAGGTTTGTTAAACAGGAACGTTTTTTACGAAAGCCGTGTTGTGAGTGTCTTGGAAGTCCCCTTTTACAAGAGGTCTTACCAATGATCAGTAAAAGTATTAATAGTATATACAATAACTTGTAACTGTGTATTGAACCCTTTTATCACTAAAATTACCTTTCAATGTGAACACAAACGAATTTTTAGTTATTTAAATACAAATATCTGATAAGCATAACGTTAAGTTTATGTCTGTGTGATATCCTTCCCAAAGCTGTTGTGGGTTAGTTATTAACCGTATATAATATATATATATATATATATATATATATATATATATACTGTATATATCGGAATTCCGCATAAAAACAATTTTGCCCTAGCAATTACGGTTTTCACTTTGTCCTTTTAGTGAAGGTCTGACATAATTCATACCTGAATGATAGTTGGGCTAATTGGCACGAATAATAAAAACGTATTTTTTGTTATCAATAATGCTTTCAGAGAGCTCCATTTTTGTCAACAACCTTGCCAGTCACTCTATCAGCCAATCAAAACCATAAGTCAATTTTTACATAAATAGCAAAACTGTTGAAGGCCAGAGACACTTTAGAGAGCAGACCGGAAGAAATTATGTTTAGCTGCTTCTATATTATATTTTTACAAGTATTGTTATGTATTCTTTGCATCCAGGTTACGAAAGTTCGTTCTAGCTCTTATCAAAATATGTGGACCCAAAATATTTATAACTAAACACATATACTTATGGAATTTGCTTCATAAATGCATGCTTAATACACAGTGTTTCCTTGAACCAGTGCTCACTCTTGATTGTTCCAACACATATTTAGCACCACAACCAATACAACAATACTCTATTTTTTTTAATTCAATGCTGATATTGTATTGTTTGAGATATTCGCTCCCAGACTTCCTTCAAACTAAACAATTGCTTAACCAAATCAAGCTAAATTTGTAAATGTTTCGGTATAAAAATGTCTCGACTGAAAATTGATTTGGTATAGGTTACACGTGCAAACTCTCTCTCTTAGCCGCAATGTTGCATCTCTCACACTATTGTATCGCTATTACAATAATTAGAGTCAATCAGAGCTCTCTCAGTGTATACCACCTCCTCTACGTAGGTTACGTAGTACCCGTCTTGCAACATAATCCCTCCCCTACTCTGTGCAACTCTCCAACCAAAGAGTGAAATGACACTCCCAATCGTTCTTGTATTCAACAGCTGAGCTCTGGAACTCTCTCCCTGAGTCCATATTTCCCTCATCTTCTGACTTAAATTTCTTCAAACTCCGTGTGTCCAGACATTTTGGATCGAGCATTCCTTGGTTTTGGCCCAGTCGCTCTTAACCATTGACCAATAGAGTATCTTCCTAAGCTGAAAATATCGTCTGGGGGTAACTAGACTATAATATAAAAGCGCGTGAAGTGCTTCTAATGGTTAATAATGATAAATACTGTTAGCCTCAATATTTAGAATAGGGAAAGTATGTGTTGGAACTTCATGTATTAAACTAACTCTAGAAACTGTATATTTGTATTTTATATCGATATCGCTCACTATTTTAATTAAGGTGGCTTTGACACCCACTAATATTCTCTCCAATTTTATTATATCCTGAAATAACACAAGCGGAATACGGTCACCTCGTAAGCAAATAATTTTGCCCAAACTTACTATGACTACACCTAGCCTAACCTAATCTAACCTTATTCGAATCGAACCTTTACCTTATCTAATTTGTCTTTTCCTAAACTTAACTAGACCAACACACACACACACATGCATATATATATATATATATATATATATATGTAGTTCATCCTAAGACTTCGGTTCCCTACGACAAAACCTATCTAAGAAATACCGGGTACATATATATATATATATATATATATATATATATATATATATTTCAGCTATACTCTTGTCCTTGGGGAAGCGGAGTCGTATAAGGAATAGTAAGGCCAACGTCAGGAACAACATCTTTATTTGATATCGTTTCGGCTTCTCTTCATGAGCCATCATCAGATCTAAAAATTAAATGAACGTACATGTAGTTCATTTGTTGTGTAAAATTGTATTATCTATAAATTATGTATATATAATTTTACCATAGAATGGGGAACTAAAACGAAAGTAGTGAAACTTTTGACTATCGTGGTGTTAGTGTAAACTGTAAAGTGAAGTATAGTGTATAAGCAAGGTTAAACATGGGGATATTTGAGCACACTCGTCGTTTTACTCCCGAAATCCTCACAACACTACCATTACAAAAGAAGAACGCTGTGCACTAAAATCTCTCAAAGACGATGATTAAATTATTATTACAAGGCCTAATAAAGGCAACGGGGTAGTACTACTAGACAAAGCAGATTAATTACAGAAGGTACACGACATATTGAATGACAAATCAAAATTCACACGGATATCTGAATGCGTATTCACCAAGTTGATCCAAATAGAAGATAAAATCAATAATTTCTTGAGAAAACTAAAATATGAGAAGATCATCGATGACCCCACACATTCACATTTATTTGTCTCAGGTTCACAACCAGGCGTGCTCTATGGTCTCCCCAAAATCCACAAAGATGGATGCCCTGTTCGTCCCATTCTTTCAGCTACTGTATAGGTACTCCAAACTATAATTTGGCAAAATTCATCATCCCTATAGTATCACCATTAACTACAAATGCTTACACAGTAAAAGACTCCATTTTCATTTGCCAAAGAAATTTGTGAACTCAACATAAATAATTGTACAATGGCCTCATTTGACGTAAAATAATGATTCACTAATATCCCTTTGAACGAAACAATTAGCATCTGCACCGAACAACTATTCGCAAACACTGATATGGTACACGGTTTCAACAAATCTGATTTTCATAAACTTCTCTCTTTATCCGTTAAGGACTCTATATTTATGTTCAATGACTCGACATACAAACAAATGATGGCCTAGCAATGGGCAATCCTCGTAGTTGTAGCTTAGACAATATATTTTTAACCTATCATGAAACTCAATGGTTAGATAATTGCCCAGTATCGTTTAAACCCCTAATGTACAAACGTTACATAGATGAAACTTTTTTACTGTTCAGCTCCCCAGATCATATTCCCCTATTCCTAAACTACCTAAACTCTAAACATAAAAACATAGAATTTACCTGTGAAACAGAACATGACCATAAACTTCCATTTCTTGACATAAACATAGAGAAAACTCAATCTTCCTTTGCCACATCCATTTATAGGAAACCCACTTTTACTGGATTAATGACCAAATTCAACTCTAACATTCCTATTCAATACAAAAGGAATCTCATTCTCACTCTAGTTACCAGAGCTTAAAAAATTTGTCCAACATATTTTTCACTCCACCTAGAATTGGAATATCTAAGAAATAATTTAAAACTCAATGGCTTCCCAACTCAATTCACAGACACCTATATAGGAAAATAATTAACGAAATTACACTCCCCACAACCTAAAGCTCAAACCGCTCAAAGAAACGTAATATATTTTGTAATCCCATTCCTAGGTAGCAAATCGTATAATATACGAAACAAAATAAATCCATTAATAAGAGATTTTTACGCCTAACTCTCATTAAGAATTGTATTTCAATCCCCTATGACCCTATCTCGATGTTTTAGATTTAAGGACCGATACCCTGATGCACTGCAATCCTCCGTGGTTTATAACTATAAGTGCAGTCGCTGTAATGCGACCTACATTGGTCAAACCAAACGCCATCTTACGGCTAGGATTGCAGAGCATAAGGGAGTGTCATTTAGGACTGGCTTTCCATTATCAAAGCCCTCCTATTCGGCCATTCGAAACCATTTTGAGGCCTCTGGTCATGTCATTAACAAGTGTAATTTGTCTATATTGTTCACCTCCACCGACAGTGTCACGCTATTACTAGCAGAGTCCCTTATCACTCAGGACCTCAAACCATCCCTCAGTGCACACGAGACATCTACTCCACTACTATGTTTCTAAATTAACTGGTATGTTATGTAGCCTACACTTATATCCTTTAGTATATATTAACTGGTATGTTATGTAGCCTACACTTATATCCTTTAGTATATATTTGTAATGGTAGGCAATTTAGTTAAATTCCACGTTCCTTCCACACACGTTTACAAATTCACCTGGAATGTATCGCTAATTATTTTCTATACTTATTTATTTTTACTTAATACAAATTACATAAAAATCTCAAATATCCCCATGTTTGACCTTGCTTATACACTATACTTCACTTTACACTAACACCACGATAGTCAAAAGTTTCACCCCTTTCGTTTTAGTTCCCCATTCTATGGTAAAATTATATATACGTAATTTATAGATAATACAATTTTACACAACAAATGAACTACATATACGTTCATTTAATTTTTAGATCTGAAGATGGCTCATGAAGAGAAGCCGAAACGATATCAAATAAAGATGTTGTTCCTGACGTTGGCCTTACTATTCCTTATATATATATATATATATATTACATGTATATATGCTGTAAATAATGATGCCATTGTATGGATATCTACAGCTATTGGCAAATGTTCGTGAATGTTTGTAAGATCTTGCGATTTGTTTTATGCAAATATATCCAATTAACTTGATGATCAGATCAAATCAGCTATACCGTATATTAACAAATACATAATCAGCTATACCGTATATTAACAAATACATAATCAGCTATACCGTATATTAACAAATACATAATCAGCTATACCGTATATTAACAAATACATAATCAGCTATACCGTATATTAACAAATACATAATCAGCTATACCGTATATTAACAAATACATAATCAGCTATACCGTATATTAACAAATACATAATCAGCTATACCGTATATTAACAAATACATAATCAGCTATACCGTATATTAACAAATACATAATATACAAAATGTGTGTTTACTATAATAGCTGATTTGATTTGAACATCAAACTAAATAGATATATATACTGTAAATAGGCTATATACAAAAATCGCAAGAGCTTATAAACATTTGTCAGTAGCTGTACATCCACATATATTGAGCATAATAGACAGTACGGTACATGTAGTTGTATAAAGTAAGCCTATATCATTGTAGTAAGATATTCCAATAAGCCCTCACGCATCTGGCTGCAATCTAAACTAACCGATTATTATTATTATTATTATTATTATTATTATTATTATTAAATTATTATTATTATTATTATTTAAATTTATATTATTATCAACACACCCACAAACACACAACTGATCTCCACATGCAGATAATATCACCATATCTATCGTCGCAACCCGATTCAACTACCACCCCATCACCCTCTCCACCCCCCGCTCAGAATACAACCCTCCCCCCGCTTCATAATACACACATACGGCCATTAACCACCCCAAACCCCTGGCCATCGTATATACTAACCGCGCTCAAGCTTACTCTATATTTCAGTGGCCAGCCAATGACAGAGGGTAGAATTAGCGGACTGCAGCCTTCAAAACCCCCGCCCCGCCGCCTTGATATCGCTGCCGGAAGGATCGTAATCATCGGCTTCATTGCCCAGGTATACTTACGGTCTTTTCGAGGCTGGCTTAAAGGTCAGGAATAATCATCTGCTCGGGTAATAATGTGGGTGTGGCGGTGAACTGATTTTGATGATTTTAGAGTTTTCTTGGATGGATACCAGAGGGATGACGTCCAACCTATCTACTCTGTGTACTGTGTATGTCTTTATTTATCTATTCTCTCTCTCTCTCTCTCTCTCTCTCTCTCTCTCTCTCTCTCTCTCTCTCTCTCTCTCTCTGTTTCATACGATCACTATTGTTAGTGTGTTACATATTTGGCACTGTTTTAGGAAACCGAGCTTCATCCACTTTGACACATTCTTTAGTCTCAATCCCTTGATGATCGAAATGTGTTTTGACAGTTTTTTATGGCTATCATTAGACGATTTTGTAAAGCCTAAGAGGATCTGTGAGAATTAAGAGGGTAAAGCCTATATCAATTAACCCTTTGACCACTATATACCCTTCCTAATCTTAATTTAATCGTCTACGAATAGCCATAACACACTGGAAAAACGTGTCATGATCCTTAAGGGGTTAGGAATAAGAATTGTAACACACACATACATACATGCACGCGCGTGCATGCTTAATATTAAAGAAACTACAGCTGGAAGAAGTCTATACATACATAGATGCATACAGACAAGAAAGACAAGGCACACATAGTTGGTAGTTCGAATGTCTCGAAGCAAGGATAAGAGGTAAAGAGTCAAGGCTTGACCCAATACGGTACTTTGCAAGTTTTTTATATATTATTTGTCTTTCTTATATATAATTTGTTAATCGAAAAAAGGGTGTCTGTAATACTTGGGACGCAGAGTGCATGAAGGATAGGCAGGCCATCAATATTACCCCATATGTTCCTTCACAACAGACCACCTACCCAGAGGTAAACATAAATACAAGGTGCATGAAAGCTATCCAACCGTCTCGCTATGGCGGGAAATCGAACCCCACTCTTTCTGTATATATGCTAGACGCGATACCAATACTCCTGGTGACACCCCAAATTATTGTGATATAGTGTGAACATTTATTATAAGAGGCAGATCATTCAAAGGTATTAATTGAATATTAGTATACAGTAATTCTGGTTCCCGGCTACCCCTAGGGGAGAGCCAACACTTCTTGAAAACAAGTACTGTTCATGTGAGAGCTACAGTACGTTCGAATCGTCCACCCTTGTGGTAGTCTTTCATCGGTGGGCAGGCTTAGAAAAGTTATGTGAATATGATCTTCATTATATTTAGATATATCCTAATCACACTTGGAATCAATGTGTGTGATCCTGTTAAAACTGAACAATTACGTACAGAACTGAGCAGGTTGTGTGCATGGCCTTATATATGTGCCATTAAAATAGAAGAACTTGATACACTGCAGATCCGCAAAACCAATTCACAAGTCTGACTAGAGACCCATATAGTAACAAGGATTGGCAAACCTCGACCAAACTGATGCCACTCGTATCATTAGCATCTCTATAATTATACTCAAATATTCTCATAATAAACAGTCGGCAAGATATAGAGTTTGGACTTCGGATAAAAATTCTACATGATCAAATATATTATATCACTCTGTTATTTGATAATTAAAACACCAAAATGGCATCTTGAGAAAAAAGTTTTTTTTTTATTTTCTATCCTGCAAAATCTCTACGTCAGACTATTAACTGCGGAAATATAATCTAGCCACGACTGAATTATAAAAGCATTTAGTTGGGATCTTTGATTATTATCAGCAAACCAAAGTTTGCAAGTAGTGATGTGAAGTACTGACTTATTACCGTACTATGGAACAGTAAAAGAATATAGGGATCGTGCTTCTACGCCTATATCGTTGTAATATAGTTTTTTTCTTCTGAGATATGTTGTGTAATTATTATAGTAATAGAACTTGGAAAATTAATAGGGCGTTGAAAGACAATCTATCATATGACCTGAACAATGTTTAACCGATTACGAGACTGACCTGTTAGGCCTTAGAACAGTAAATTGCATACTTTGCAGTCAATATAAGGCTCTCAGCCTTCCTCAGAGAGGAAGTAAGTTGGAATATAGAAGAAAAAAAAAAAAAAAAAAAAAAAAAATCAACTGTACTATTCTAAATACACACACTCTTGTTCTCTCTCTCAATACAACACATTCCTTAAGAGAGGTGTTCTTGAAACACACTCCCCCACGGTGGGGGCCCCCCCCCCCTTTCTCTCTCTCTCTCTCTGTGAAGTTTCTCGCACGGAAAATTATTTAAATGGAAAGAAACTTCTCAGGAAGAAGGGGGATGACGAGAGAGAGAGAGATAGAGAGTATACAGTATAGTTCAAAACCATAATTATGTAAAGTTTTGCCAAGACGTATTTCCACTTGTACTCGGCAGTTTGTCTTACAACCGATGAATATAAATGATTATATACGGTACATTCCATTTCCTGTTATGTAAATGTTACCGTATTTCCATTACGCATATCTCCACTAGCCTATGCTGCAAATACTCGCAAAACTATAAATACCTCTCTCTCTCTCTCTCTCTCTCTCTCTCTCTCTCTCTCTCTCTTTCTCTCTCTCTCTCTCTCTCTCTCTCTCTCTCTCTCTCTCTCTCTCTCTCTCTCTCTCTCGTTTACCGCTCTTGCTATCTCACTCCATCGGTCGTTTCCTTGATCTCTCAATCTCTTATCTCCCTCCTTAATTTACTCCCTCCACTGAACAATCTCTCTCTCTCTCTCTCTCTCTCTCTCTCTCTCTCTCTCTCTCTCTCTCTCTCTCTCTCTCTCTCTCTCTCTCTCTCTCTCGTTTACCGCTCTTGCTATATCACTCCATCGGTCGTTTCCTTGATCTCTCAATCTCTTATCTCCCTCCTTAATTTACTCCCTCCACTGAACAATCTCTCTCTCTCTCTCTCTCGTTTACCGCTTTTGCTATCTCACTCCATCGGTCGTTTCCTTGATCTCTCAATCTCTTATCTCCCTCCTTAATTTACTCCCTCCACTGAACAATCTCTCTCTCTCTCTCTCTCTCTCTCTCTCTCTCTCTCTCTCTCTCTCTCTCTCTCTCGTTTACCGCTCTTGCTATCTCACTCCATCGGTCGTTTCCTTGATCTCTCAATCTCTTATCTCCCTCCTTAATTTACTCCCTCCACTGAACAATCTCTCTCTCTCTCTCTCGTTTACCGCTTTTGCTATCTCACTCCATCGGTCGTTTCCTTGATCTCTCAATCTCTTATCTCCCTCCTTAATTTACTCCCTCCACTGAACAATCTCTCTCTCTCTCTCTCTCTCTCTCTCTCTCTCTCTCTCTCTCGTTTACCGCTCTTGCTATCTCACTCCATCGGTCGTTTCCCTGATCTCTCAATCTCTTATCTCCCTCCTTAATTTACTCCCTCCACTGAACAATCTCTCTCTCTCTCTCTCAATTTATCTATCTTCTACTTGCTTTGCTATTTTTCACTTCCACTACCTTTACTGAGGGAATGACACTGAATTAACACATGAATTAAACTTGTAATGTATATGCATTACCCCCTGTATTCCAGGCTGAATAATCACCCAGGTTAGATATACTGTATATATAGGAGATGAACGTCTCGGCAACCCACAGCCTAGCCTACCCTCCCAACTTTTCACTATAGTCTACTGTGGTTTTGGTAATTGTAGTAGAAGTCAATTCTGGCTCCCTCGCTTGGATCATAAGGTCTGTGTAGTCAATGTCTTTACACAAATGTATATATACTGTATATACCTCTTGGCAACTCTACAACCAATTTCAATGTCTTTTCGCCATCTGTTAATACCACGCAGGGACCTTTATTAAATTCCCTTGTCTTTTAAATGACTATGTTAATAACTTTAGTGAGATTGTTGGTTGAATGGACATGGTGGGGGGAACACTATTTGTGGCGAGGGTTACGAATAATGATTTGTGTCTTCAATTGGAGTTTGGTTCTAAAGGGAATCTGTTAAGCAGGAGAGAGAGAGAGAGAGAGAGAGAGAGAGAGAGAGAGAGAGAGAGAGAGAGAGAGAGAGAGAGAGAGAGAGAGAGAGAGAGCTGAACTGTGGTAAATCCGTAAGCCCACCCTATTCTAGTGGTTAAAACTAAACCAGTAATAAGTGTCAAAGAGGTCTAGTAAGAGACGGACTCGTTACTCAGTAAAAACAACAAATAATAACAATAATAATAAAAATACAATAAATACAAGTGAGTACACATCAAGTGGACCAAAAACACAACATGAACAGGATTGGATATACAGTAATAATCAATATTCAAGCAATACTTTGACAATCTCGTATAATCATATTTGTCCGGCTTTAAGTTAATGAATAGTTGAAGTCAGTTACAACAAGAACACTAATATCAATGAAATATATAATAAGGACACTATAAATGAATAAACCTGACTGAATATGTGTAGCACAGTATTAAGAAATATGTCTTAATTGAGGTTGAAATACTGAAGGGGTGCATATACGTACATACTCAGTCTCTGCTAATTTTCATAATGTTACATTTTGAGTCCGGTATGCGTTGCAACTATATTATGTGAAAACTAAATTGAAAACCCAAGTTAGATTTCCGAGGATGTTACAAGACCTTTGAGCCGCAGTGTTACGCAAACCGGTGAAGTAAATAACACATTAGCCTCAGCTGTTAAAGTGAAGTAAAAGGTGAAGACTGACAATCTTGTGTTGCACTGTGAAAGGTGTGAGACAAAAGATATAATAGGTTGTTATTCAGAGCAGACACACTGCATTGCGATCACTGTAACGAAATTTAAATAGTTTAATGTTTCACTGTTCCGATATACTTTTAATATTACGAATTTTACCAAAGAGTTTGGGGTAATGATTAAATTAATAAAAACTCTCAAGTTTATGAGATTCATAACCAGTTGATTTACTGTCCCAAAAATGTCTGATGCCGTCATTAAGTTCCACGTTAATGATGTGTCAGACTAGAAATTGTTGGTGGGAGTCAGTTATTGTTGTGAGCCCAGGCATTAACTTGTACCATGATATAAAAATATATCCTTGCTTATCGACCTACTGTTAGTAACATAACGTTACCATCACAACCAGAAATGTCACAGTCTCCACACCTAACCTTACCCAAATTAACCCAAGAACGGCAAGCGTCCTCAATTGAGTATGTAGTGAGCGAAGGCGAGCATCTTCATATGAACCAAAGCCTAAAAAAAGCCTTTCAAAACATCCCACTGGCACTTAAAACAAAGCAATATGTGATGGAGTGGTCTTGCCACTGGATTGGTAATTCATTGGACCCGGGTTCAAATCCCGATATGTCAATGGGAAGATATTATTGGGATTGAATTTGTGCTGTACCTAGTATCAGTGCATTACCACAAAGCCTACCGATATGCCAAACAAATACCCTCATTGTTCCCTGATTAAATAGCACTGTATGAATATTCCCATATTCAAAATATGCTACAGGGGGACAATGCCTAGTGAGTTCACTACTCAATAGGTAGCATTCTGAGAGTGAGGGTCTGAGTCTGGAGGGTGAGACAGTGAAGCATTTGAACGAAACAACCAGCCGCTTCAGAGATGGAGCTGCTTCGAGCCATGAATGGATGCTTCACATGTCTCACTCCCCAGACTGGAACGAGACCTCACGGGCTTCACCGTTTTGAGAAGTGGAATGTACAGGCTCTCAGTCTATGCCCGAGAGGGAGTAGTTGAAATATAGAAAAAAAAGGGAGATAATTCCCCTCCATGCCTTCTATCACTCCTCCACATCTGTCCAAGGTTAACCCCCTGAACTTTAGAGAAGCAAGTTAGAGATTAAGATTAGAGATTAAGTTACATCTCAGTACCTTTTTTTCATCACGCTGGCAGTGGATTGTGGACAATGAAACAATTTATGATCACTCTGTTTAAACCAACAATAATTGCGTCTACATTAATGAGTTATACATGACAAAAAAAAGGAAAGCCCATACTAAAATATCATCATTCATTTGCGTTTGATTCATCAAATTTTCGTTATATGGTGAGCAATATTTGTTTTAAGTAAAACAAAAACAAAAATTGGACGATTTCCAATGGCATCATCAGAGTTTATTTATCATCCTTATTATTTTAATATGAATATATTCGTAACACTTATACTCACAAGTTTGAGTATGTCGGCACCTTAAAAAAAAATCATTCATGAATGGTTTTTACCAACAATAATTCTGGCTACTGCAATTAATTATATTTCAAAAGATAGAAGAAAGGCTAAATTAGAATATTACCATGTGAAAACTTACAAAATATTGACTGATGATAGTAAAAATTGGTGCCGAGTAAAAAAATATGTAAATTTTTTCTTAAATCATCTGACTGGTCCCGAGTTCGAATCCCGCGAAGACCATAATTATGCATTCATTGGTTAATTCAAGTGCATTGGGGTTTGTAATTGATGATTAATGTTAAGAACGGGTTGTTTGTATGCTTGTAATTACAAATTTATAGTGTTGACAAAAGGTTTTCATATACGAAATAACAAGTATTTCTTACACAACTTCCCAAAATTCCAATCAGAATTTGTCTATCATAAATAGTTATTTGTTAGAGATCAATATTTAAATAAAAACATAATGCTCAATGAAATTTGGCTTATCTTTTATACGATCATGCACACATCCATATATTATAGATCAAAGTATTGGGCAATAATAGAATAAAATGATAACCAACTTTCTAGCTCTAATAGTATTTTGTTATATATACAAATATTTGTTATACATAAAGATATTCACTTGTATTGGACTTTTATGTGATTAAAATAGCTATAACACTCGCAAACACTGCAGAGGTTCAATTTACAGTGATGGGGGACCGTACCTTGCCGCTAACCTGTCACAAGAAAACTGAGAATACTGCCTCTCTGAGCTGAGCGGGAGAGTCTGGCTGAACCCAGTGTTCTCAATAGGTTTATTCACTTAACCGCAACAACAAATTATCATAGCCCAATTCTCACACAGATCGAGTTTTAAGTTTTTGTTTACCAAATTTTCGAAAACTTAACCACGCTATTTGCATCCTTTCACAATTTGGACAAAACCTCCAAAACACACGATTTGCGATTTTGATCACCAGGGGGTTAACCTAACTAAATATATTTCAATATTTCCTAGACTAATCACAACATAACTTAACTCTTTCAGTGCGGGTGACATCCTGGTACGTTCTACGTAAAAAATATGTTGCTGCGGGCGACGTCTCCATACCTCTTGGTATTATCGGCTGAATTTGGTAGTAATGAGCTGAGCGGCCACGCTTGTTGCCAGATGCAAGATACAACTCTAGACTTCACTCCCATTACAATATCAGTGTCCTACCAGTATCGATAGTGAGAGGCTGTGTGTGCAAGCAAGACGTATTTAGGAAGCTGAAATACAAGCAAAACAGCTCCACTTCCACATGCATTTGTGAGAGCTACGAATGTGAGGTTCTTTTCATATTACAGGCCATAACTCATATTGCCTATCCAGCACACTACTTGTAACCTACCTGACGCGAGTTAAAAAAAAAAAACGAGTGGGAAATGATTGCTTGGTCAGATTATTTTCTCGAGGCAAACATCCTTTACCTTTACCCACCCACAGCCTTGTCAGGTCATGGGGGACATACACTGACAGTTAGGCTTATATATGGAGATTGGAACCGGATTTTTTTAATGAGCAATGTTTAAAATTTGCTTGGTTCTATTGTTAATACGTTAGAGAGAGTTATAGTAAGTGGAAATTAGCCGAAACCCCCGGCAGAGGTGTACAGAGGCATTTTTAGGTAGCCGCATAGCCTAATATATCGTAAGCTATCATAGGCTGCATAAAATTGTGGTCATTTAGGTTGTGGCCATTTGTAGGTGTGGCTGATGTTTTGTCTTTCAATATATGTGTGTTATTTTGCATTGGTGTCGATATTGGCAAATAGACTGAAGTTAGATTACGATTGATCGGTGCTGGTTTTACCGTCAATCCTTAATGTATACACTGCTAAGTTGGAATTGCTTTAAGATTGTCTACAACAGTTAAACGTGTGAGCTCACCTTAAGAAAAACCTTTGCATTATACTATGACCATTGTGGTGGAGCAGTCACACAAAGACAGCTCTTCATAACTCAGAACATCAAGGGTATAACAAGGGTATCAAAAAGGTATATACAATCATTGGGGTGACCGGTCAACTCAACCAGTAGACCATTTCAACCAGTAGCTCTCAACCCTTACCAAATCAACCAATACGGTTAGGTTACGTTAGGTTAGGTTAGTACTATATTTTGGCACTGGTTTGGTTGGTCTTGGTTGATTTGGCACTGGTTGAAATGGTCTACTGGTTGAGATGGCATGGAACCAATCATTGGGTATATTGATTATCTTCTATTTCATCTTTGTAAAAAAATAAGAATATTGCTACCAATATACTTTTTTAGGGTAGATAATTAAGGATACTTTAATTATTGATGTTCATGCCCAAATCTTGTGCAGTGTATGGTCGGTAAATGAGTACCTGTTGTCTTATCTGAAACCTATGAAAGGTAAACTGTGATACCTTATCAGTGTAGTTATGTAGGGTCTATACGATATACCTTATCAGTGTAGTTATGTAGGGTCTATACGATATACCTTATCAGTGTAGTTATGTAGGGTCTATACGATATACCTTATCAGTGTAGTTATGTAGGGTCTATACGATATATAATAGTTATTATGAGACCAAAACTGGATTGCAACGTCCTTTAATTTGTATCTACAGTATATATATTTGTATAACCATTGTGGAAATAGTTATCGTTAGTAAATTTCATTACTTCTATATCCGAAAAAGTTTTGCAATTTATAAGCATATGATCTAGCAATATTGATATACTGAGTAGGTAACAATTATTTGTTAAATATTTCAGAGTGAATATAGAGTTGCAGGGCACGGCATCTATAAAATATTTCAAACATACCTGTAGCGCTGCAACGCTCGGCTTAACAGATTGCATGCATAACATGCAGAAGTGTATCATTGTTGTGTTGTATAATATTGGGTTGAAGAGAACAGTATGTAAGAGTTCACTATGTGCCTACATTCACTCCTCGATATTATCATTAGGATCTTATCTGGGTAAGAATGCAAGCTACAATAATATTCACCCTTTCTTATTAGAATAGAAGTATTCAGGAGGAATTACAGTAACTGTACAGTAGCAGTTAGTTTCATGATGTACACTACCATTGATAACACTAAGAAAATGATCATATGCTAATGAAACACACTGTTTTAGCCTTGTGCATCCAGTCAAAATAATTTCCAAATATTTAACCACAAAGACCGAAACAGTGCAGCTGTACTGAATGTACGGCTTTTAACTACTATAAATGGTTAATGTCCTGCTTGGAAATTACCGTAACTGTACCATTGGGGAAATTAACTGTTTTCCTACTTTATGATTCATAGATCATTGGCAGATCATAGATCATAGATCATGTATTGGCAGGCTTGGACAGCCGTATAAAAACCACAAGAATGTTGTGCAGATATTTTGCCAAGTCTGCAACCATACCGTATTTACCGCGAAGAGGTTTCCTTCAATATTGCCTGCCATATTATTATTATTATTATTATTATTATTATTATTGTTTGTATTATTATTATTACTATTTGTTGTTGTTGTACTGTCACTGTATTCTTTCCTTTATGATGTATTATTATTACACAAACCATGCCCTCAATCCTTAATCAGAACACATGAACTCCAATCATATATATTGGACAAAAATAGAGTATACATGAAAACTCCTACAATATACTAAATCTATCCCTGGTGCAACCGTAACCTTTCGTACATACCTTGTAGAGCTGGACACTGTCAGCCGCGGGGACTGCTTCAATAATTCCCATGTGGTTACAAAGTCTAGGAATTATTGATGAGTGCAAGGATGGGAAGGGGGGGGGGGGGGTTATTGATTATTGTCATCGTCGGACCTTGTCTCACACTCTCACAGATATTACATATATATATATATATATATATATATATATATATATATATATATACAGTATACAATATATATATACTGTATATATATATATATATATATATATATATATATATATATATATATATATATATATATATATATATATATATATATACTCTATGCCGAATTTTACATACAATTTTGCAATTTCTAGATTTCGAAAAGCTGGATTAATCCTCATCCCAGCAGCATGTTGGATTTATTGAAAATTAATTCAAGCGCAGACTGGTACCTTCTATCATAATATATTGTGTACGTGTCTGGGAATCAAACGCCAGAATCGCAGTACTAACATGTGTTTAAGTTCATTTTTAAAACCGTTAGATTGCTGGGACGAAGACACAGACAAATCAAAAGAGGGACGAAACTAACGAGATACTATCATAAAATGAAACAATTAATTGGGTCAGTCAGAGCAATATGGATAATTATAGAAAACTGAGTTCCTATTACCTATTGATTATAACTATCATATAGGAGAGTTACAAGGAGTTACACACAACAGTTAGCATCTCAGAGACCTTGCAGTCCATTCCGAGGATATACTCGAAGTGGAAGGAGAGAGACTGTTTAGTGCACTACACTCTTTACAGAGTGTGCAAAATACTATCTACTCTCTTTTTGAACTGCTCTACTGAAGAACTATTTACAACTTCGGAGGGAAGTTTGTTCTAAGTAGAACAGATCTTATATGTGAAAAAGTTTTCACAAATACTAGTGCTAAACCTTTCCAATTATAATTTCCAGCCATGGTTGCGTCTTGTATTCATATTGATGTTAAACATTTTGCTGAGAGAGAGAGAGAGAGAGAGAGAGAGAGAGAGAGAGAGAGAGAGAGAGAGAGAGAGAGAGAGAGAGAGAGAGTGAGGTGACCTTTCTCTGCTCTCTCTCCACCCATTAATTACTTTCACCATCTATCACTGTACTCTCAATTTCAGTTTTCAATTACCTATGGTCCTCCAGTGACTTGGTCTAATTTTACCTCTTGTTTAGTCTCTCTCTCTCTCTCATATACAGTATATAATAATATATATATTATATATATATATAGTATATACCCAGAGTGTACAGTATTTACTGTATATATCATGGAGCTATATCCTACCATCCTTCCTTCCACCTACCCTGCCCGCTTCCCTCCCTCCTGGAGAAATGTCAGGGGCAGAGGAAAGTTTTCTCTCCACCCTGCTGGAACAAGGCCTGTAAGATTATCTTCACTCTCTCTCACCTTTCTTCTTTCCTTCATCCTTATTCTCACACCACTCTCCAATTGCCTTCACTTTTATTCTCATTTTTTTTTCTCTGTACTTTCTTTAGTCTTATATTCACCTATCTCTCCTATTTACCATCTTCTTCTCCCTCTTTTCCATACCCATATTCTCACCTCTTTCTCCCATTTCCCTTTTCCCCTATTCTCCACATTCATCGGCTCTCTCTTCTTCTCTTGCTTCTTACTTGCTCGTCTCTCTTCCTCTCTACCTTCTACACTTCTCTCCTTCATTCCTCTTCACGTTTCTCTCCTTCAGTCTTCTTTATTCCCTACACTTATCTTTACTTTACCCTTCCCCATTCCCTCTGCTCCGTTTGTTTATGATCACATCTTTTTCACTTGTTTCCCTCTTAATATTCTTCCTGCCTTCAACCTTGTTATTACTTGTCTCTTATTCTTTCCCTATTTTATTTTCCTTCTTGTTCTCCCTTCGATCTCCTCCTTCTTTCCTCCTTCCCTACTTTCAATTTCCTTTTTCTTATCCCTATCTGCCCTTTATCTGTTGTTTACTTGTCTTTTCCCCTATTTATTGACCCTGTAGCTCTTCTTTCATCTTCGATTTGACATCTCTCTCAAACTCTAGCCATTTCTCCTTCTCTTTCCTCTTTCCTTATTCCATAATTTCTTTCTTTCCTCCTCTTACTTCCTTTTTCATTCTCGCTTTACTCCTTTAAAAGTATAAATTAATTAATCCCTGCCGTTTGCTCTTCTTCTTTATTATTTACTCCTTTCATCCCTGTCCTCTTCTTCATCCATCCACGCTTCCTCCCATTCTTATTACCACCAACGTTCCCTTGGTTTTTCAATCCTACATTTCCTGTACATCCATAATTCCCCCCTACTCAATACTTTCACCTATATCTCCTTCTCTCTTTACTCTTCCATCGCTTTCCTTATCTTCTCTTTCATCGTTTCATAGTTTTAAAACAATCTCTTTGTTCTTGTACCTCCTACATGTGTCCCTCCTTCACGTCTCTTTCTTCCATGCTATTTAATTCTTACTTATCTCCCCAACTTTATATTTGATCTCCTACCTGTTCTTTCTTTCAGTCGCCTCTATTATAATTACGTATATCTTCCAGGAGCTTGGGCCCAATACATAGATTACATTCACCGTTCAGGAGTTTCTAGTCTTCCTATCTCTTCTAGGAGTGAATGAAACTGATAATGGATGGAAGGAAGGATGGAAGGTTACATAATTTTGGTTGGTCAGTCACCTATACCCCTGCAATGTAAAAATAATCCGTTACTTTATGTTCACACAACAGGCAACATTATTGCCAACATAATATTGTGATATTTACGGTCTCCAGCATGCCTAACCATCAACATTATGTATTGTTTACTGTCAGTTTACCATAATTTACAGGTATAATGCAGCTAAGAATCCGTGACCCGTAAGAGATTTTCGAAATTAAACGATTTACAGGTTTATACTGTTATTTTACAAATATTCTACACAGTGTGGTAAACTCAAACACTTGCTATATGTAAGTTAAGTTAGGTTTGTTTTGAGTGGTGTAGGTTAGAATAGGTAAGAATGGTTTACGTTAAGGGAGGCTGTCTATTTTTGGTAGAGATAACCATGTGGTAGGGTTTAATTTATCGGGATCTGAGTTTACATGAATCTTGATTTAGCCCATTTTGTACCGGTGACGTTTTTTTGTATTACTTTCCGGCTATTATTAAACGATTTTATTCAGTTTAAAAAGGGTCTCTAGCAACTAACAGGCTTCGAACTATCTCACTTAACCCTTTCTACTACCATAGATCCTTCTTAAAATGCACAGAATCGTCTAAATGTACCAAGAATAAAATTAATTAGATGTCGCCGGTACATAAGGGGTTAAGATACAGTCATGCCTAGTTACATCAGCATATTGTTTGGACAGAAAATAATGCTGCACTAACAAAGACTTTAAGCCATACAGAGCAACACATTGAGCTTCACAAGTCATAGTTCACTGTCTCGTTTGTATCATGAGGAAGTGTTCAAGATTTTCCTGGTAATAATTGTACAGTCACGAACAAAATTTGGGTGTTGCTTCAATAAATGAACACCTATTTTTTTTCTCTCTCTCTCTCTCTCTCTCTCTCTCTCTCTCTCTCTCTCTCTCTCTCTCTCTCTCTCTCTCTCTCTCTCTCTCGCTCTCTCTCTGTCGAACCGTTATATCTTCTTATTTGTTCATTCCATTCACTATCATTATTTATCCAGTTTCCCTCTACTTATTCCAGTTAACATTTGTCAAATCTTATTATCAAAACATTGATTTAATTTAACCAATAAACTCATTAAACCTATGTAACACCACATAAACCTAAGTAACTCATTAACCTGTAATTGCTTCAGTTGACCTAGGTTTCTTTATATTACCTTTTACTACTTCTAGCTACACCATAATACAGTTATTTTGCCTTTACTGACTCCAATTACCTTTTACTAGTTCCAATTATAATTGTCTAAACCTTATATTAATATCTACTATTTCCAATACAAGTTTACTAACTCACACTTTTATCAACAGTTAACTTGTATAGACTCTAAGTAATCATCATTAACTTCAATTAACCTTCTATAATTACAGGTAACCTGAATGTTACTTACTCCAAATAACCTTTACAGCGGTGACATCAATTAACCTTGATTATCTCCAATTAACCTATTGCGAACTTCATATAATAGTGATTTGTATTTTTATCTAATTACTAAGACAAATAGTAGCTCATTGTTTTTAATGTTCTAAGTATTCCTCCAGATGTAAGTTTTCTGTAGCCTGTACATTCGATTGCTCAACAAAATGAAGTTTGAAGGTGAAACTTCCGATGACTAGTCAAATGTTGTGCCTTTGCAACTGCCTGGACGTACTCTGACTTCATAGACCAGCAGCACCTTGGTTGTCTCCAAATTTATCTCAGTGCGGATCGACTCCAGAACGTGTATCACCTCGGTATCGCTACCATGGCTCGCTACCTCTCCCTTCAAGACGCTCACATTGCATTTGTGTTTGGGAATATTTATGCAATGCTAATTTATAGGAAACAGCAAGGATGTTTTCTCTCAGTCAGTAAGAAGTGTGATATTGTACTGACAATGAGTACAACACAACTTCTATCCCAGTAATATATCCCTTTGACATAACAGGATTTCAATGTGGAACATTATGGTTACCAGCTCATCACACATACTCTTATCATTAATGTTTTCCAAATGAACAATTACCAACATTACTTACCTTTAACCTTTAAATCAAGTAATGCCATTTGAGAAAAACCTCTCACAACCCACCCGGGATTCGAACCCTGGACCTTGCGATCAACAGGCATTCGTGCTAACCACTACACCACACTGGCCACAAAAAGAGGTCTTGCAACCTGGCAACTACTGTCACCCAGGATCTGTCTAGGTAGACATCCATCTACCAGTAGACGATTTTACACAAGATACCCCCTACCAGTGAAGCATAGAGGCAGCTCCCAGTCCGTGGGAAATCATATAACCTTTTAATCAAGTAATGCCACTTGAGAAAAACCTCACACAACCCACCCGGGATTCTAACCCTGGACCCTTACTTACCTTTGCTAATCTAATATACATTACTGAACCTTATGGAACAAAAACAACGAATGAAATTAACTTTATTAATTTTACTTTGGTTAAATTAACTGAATAAATCAATTAATCTACCCAAAATATAGGCAAATGGGCATGACATCATAATCTGTTTAAAAGATATACCAGGAACTTAATCTATTATAATATATTATACTTTTCACCAATATTGAGTGGAATTGCTAACTGTTTATATTTGTCAAAACCTCATGCCAACAAACCAATGTCGAAACAATATATATATTGTTAGAGGCAAGTTGAGTTGAACGTATAGGCAACCATCAACGAATTGAAAATGTTGTCTTATATTTAGTAACCATGTGGTGTCGTATTTAGTTTATTTACAATTTGATAGTCATCCAAATGTTTTAATATTTGTTCATAATATTACTTTTTTTTTTTGAGTAGATAAGGCAGACACGTTTTGAAAGAGAGAGAGAGGGGAGAATAATTATAAAATCTAAACCCAAGCTTGATCAACAAAAACCAAATATGATCACGAGGTAGTCATCAAATTGTGTCTAAATCCATTTGTAAGGATTATATATTTTGAAGAAACACAAAGAAAACAAAGGCATAAACATGATTTCTTCAATTTCGGTGGCAGGAAAGAAAAAAAACTAAGAGGCTGGTATAAATGAACTTTCAATAAATATGGATTTAGAGTTTACAAATAATGTTTCCAATAGGTTTATGTGTGTTTAAGTTACTGTAATATTTTGTTGGAAATTGACTTTTATACATAATATCCGAGCCAAGGTTTGACAAAAGTTGGCTCTAAAACAAGGTTAAATTACAATAGATTAGCTTAGTCTTGGTTAGGTTGGTTAACTTAGTCATCGGGGGTCTGGGGAGAATAAGTTAGGTTAGGCTAGGTTAGGTGTGTTTTCCTAAGGTTGTATTTCTTTGAAATAATTTGTATATATATGGAAATAATGGAAATCTGATGAAAATGTGGCTAGCATTTTAGATTTTCTGATTTTATTAGAGTGGGACAAGATCATAAAAGCCAGCAGACATCATCAGCACCCTCACCATTACCCTCGACATCCCCAGCAGCATCACCACCCGACAGTGTCGGGTGGGTGTCGGGCCGACACCCACTGGGACCGAAGCAACGCTCGCCTGCCCCCAGGCTCCCAAATTCACCAGGAGATAATTTGTTATATGAAAGAGGTGGACCTGAGGGAGGTCGACGTGAATGAAATCATCTTTGCTGATACTGCCCTTGAACCAGTGCCCCTCCTGTCACTCATGTTGAAGTCCCCCATTCCAACAAGCACCCTTCGCCCAATCAGGGGCCCCAAGCGTAGACTGGCAAGAGACGATCGCTAATTGGCCGGATCCCCCCCAAGTCTTTTAGCTGATGCAGCTACATGCAGTCATCGCTCTCCTCCTGCAGGTCAATTGGCAGTGAATTAGAGATGTCTGATATTCATAATTCTTCTTTGGGCTTGTCAGCCCAGACTAGAACATTAGTTTTTGTCAGTAGTTCTCATAACTCCTTATGGTTTCTGATGCAGGGGAGCTCTGTTACTGCTGGAAGTGCAGAGAGGAGTGAGGGCAGTACATTCTGGACTTGTGACAAGCATGCTATCATGTGACTTCTGAGGAGGTTTTGCACCCATATATGGGCCCAGCTTGGATTGTGTGTCCTGTGTGGACTTATTCACTGGACCAATTACAGGCCAGGGAGGATCAAGGTTTCTAACTCTTGATCCACGAGGAGAGCAAAGGTTGGGGGTGTTTGTGGTAGTGCTTTTGTCGTGCTGAATCCAAATGATGATTACTTCGAGCAACTGAGTCGTGAGTGGCAGGAGGAGCTCCATAAAACCATACGAGAGTGGCAAAAGGACTCCCCTAAAACCAATCAAGTTTAAGCCATGGAAGAGAGAGGTGACCATGGAGATGTTGTCTTCAGGAGAGAGCCATAAGCATGCCACCCATAGCGGCCAATGACGAGTAGTCTAGGGAAGCTAACTAGGAGATGATTCAATGCACCTAACCCTATTCTAATTACTCTTGGTTCCCCCCTCAATTCCCCCTCCCCCCCCAACCCCAATCCCCCAACCCCCACCCCCCATCTTTGTCAGTAGATCCTTTGATTGGACTATGACAGGCTGAGACCCTCCCCTCATATACCCAGACACCAACGCTCTTTGTCAAGTCCATATCCCCATGGCAATTGACCATTTGCGAGTTTCAACCTATAAAGATGTGAGAGTCATAAACATTGATATAAAATATAAATACTGTAGGCCTACAATAATAATGTACGATTTTCATGGATAAGAAAGGTGTTGAATTGGGTTTTGTGCATTTGTGAATGTACCAAGACCATATTTTAGCTGGTAGTTCTGCTAAATATCGATATTTACAACTCCAACTTCCTTATAGAACCAAACTCGCAAGTGGTCAATTCCCTGCTAATTTCCGAAATTGCAGTACTTCCTCCTATAGACGGTTGGGCCAAGAGTGCTGAGGATCTGCCCCGAAGCTACGAGTACCACGACCTGACAGCCACTGACACTGACCTGACAGCCAGCCAGCCCACACTACCACGCTATTAGACCTCTACAAGGCGTTGCTGGAAACCGCCACAATGTCCCAACACCGCACAGATACATTGTATTTACTTTGAATATGATTCTCGACTGTATAGAGAGTGTATAAACCTTGCGTATGCCTTTTATACAATAAACAATATTCTGTGTTCGTATATACATATTTCTCTCTCCTAGTTAAAGATCCCACTCTGTGTTCTTTCCCTAATAATATCAGCATTTCAATTACCTGCATAATTTAACAAAACTTCATATTTTTCTGTTAGCTCTTTATTATCCCTGATCTTCATAGCCCTCACCAATATTGGAGTGCGTATTTCAAGAATGCAACGATATCAAAAATCAAATAAATCCTGTCAAAAGCATACACAAAATCAAATGAATCACACCAAATGCAATTTGAAAAATCTACTTGTGAACTTAAAATCCAGTGTTGAAATTTCATATTTACCAAGAGCAGTAAGGCTTAGTAAATTGATCAAGAGACATACACACAACTAGGAAGACAGACAAATGGACAGACACAAAGACGAACCAAAGATATGTAGAATTCACCCTATATGACACACCTCATTCCCACCAAAGAAATAGCAGAGCTACCCTTAGCGTGGCTCCTTTAGAAAACGGGGCGAGGGAGACATCAAAGAAAACCACGAATTACAAAGGGTCACTATTGCGTTTAATCTGACCTTTGGAATGTAGGTAATCAGTGAAGATCCGACGCTCCCCAGGGGTTGCTCTCTCTCTCTCTTCTCTCTCTCTCTCTCTCTCTCTCTCTCTCTCTCTCTCTCTCTCTCTCTCTCTCTCTCTCTCTCTCTATGTGTGTGTGCATGCGTATTCATGTGTTTCTCTTATGGTTGTGTGGCCTCTCCAGTTCATTTCTAGTGTTGATGCATTATCATTTCTGTCTGGGACTTTCCATCTTTCTATACTTCATCTGAACCTATCATTATAATGATATTCTACTTTCTATATATTGAGATACTTGAGATAAGTTTAAGACCCTTGACTGGGACACACT
This sequence comes from Paralithodes platypus, assembly GCA_032716605.1. NCBI lineage: Eukaryota > Metazoa > Arthropoda > Malacostraca > Decapoda > Lithodidae > Paralithodes > Paralithodes platypus. Next base: position 30,996,069 of record CM064523.1, read on the forward strand.
TTTTTATATATGTATACAATTGTCTAATGTTAACCAACTTACAAAAAAACAAAAAAATCTAAGACTTGATTTACTAAAGTAATTGATGGAAGTAGTATAATTTACCACAAGTTACATAAAATAGCTTAATGCTAGCCTGATTACAATTAACCCACTGAACCCCAGCGACGACAACGTGTCGTCGTCAATGTATGTAACGCTAAACCCCAGCGACGACAACGTGTCGTCACTGGTACTCCGGTCCCAATTACTCCGGTCCTATGGCACCTAGAGGGCTCAGATTTGTATGGGAACTGTGCAAGTATCCCACGCAACCTTGGCGATGGTTGAACACTCTCAAAGTCCAACCGCGTGCGCGTGAGCGTGCAAAAACATGTTTTTTGGGTGTTTTTGCCTTCAAATTTTTACTCTTCTAAAATCCGTTTTCGGGGGCTCCGTAGGACCAATTTTTGACCTTTTTGATAATTTTTTGTTTGTTTTTCCTTCATTCCTAACCCATTCACTATTGTTTCTGGAAAAAAGAAAAAAAATTCAAATCTTGCCGGTCCCTGGTGGTACATTTATTTATAACTAGCTGGGGCTCAGTGGGTTAAATGGACGATATGTTTGTCTTTATTGTGGCTCAAGACATTGTCGTGAGCGTTGGATTAAACCAAGGTGCTTACAAAGTTTACCGTATCTATCTATCTATCGTTTATGTACCTATCTATTTTTCAGTTGGGAGATGCGATAGATCAGATGGTAGAGCTCTTAACTGTCGACTACAGCTTTAAATCCCTGAGAACACTAGTGGAGTTTTTGACGTGTGTGAATTTCTGTTTTGTTTTTGTGTGTTCATTGTTTTCTGTTGCGTTGTGTTATCCCGATTCGGCAACCCCCCCCCCCACCGCCCCACACAAAAACAAACAATACAAACAATAAAATAAAAGCAAAAATACAACAAATAAATCAAATCAAATCAATAAAAACAGAAAAATGGGGAATGGGCCTTAGTGCATACATACATACTAATTAGTACAGCTTAATTTTCCTCTAAAATTTCCTAGCTACACTAACACATCAATAATATGCCTCCTTCTCTCGTTCAACATTAATTCGCAGCATAGACAATTATCCGGCTACACTGAAGAACTGAGGCAGCGAAATATGGTACCAATTAAAATTAACATAAGTTAACTGCTGCCATTTACCAGCACCATAAATAATGATACCAAGATCGCAAAGCTTCATATTCGAGAATTCCAATGCTGTAAAAGATCATGTTTGGTCTTGAATTAACAAACTAATAATACACATAATTGTAAATGTAATTCTCAGTACCAACCCCTCTATTCACTGGCTAGAATAATGGTGACATTCTTGTACTTAACGTTGTTGGGAACTTTGAAGGTAAAGCGGGTTCAGGTCCACTCATCACTCTCCTTTTTATCTCTATGTCATTCTGTCTCTTCTGTCCTTCTAGTTATATATTATACTCTTAAATCAATCAAATCATCTACTCACTGGCTATAGTAATGGTGGCATTCCGGGACCTGACGCTGCCGTGGGCGTTGGAGGCGAGGCAGGTATAGGTTCCTGCGTCACTCTCTTTTTTGTTCATCTTAATGGCCAGGAAAAAGAGGGAGCCATCGGGGAACAGCACCTTATGGGAGCGCGGGTCATCCTGGGAGGTGGTCACAGTTTCGCCATCCCTGGAAAGAGATAACGACAGATATTGAGATATAGGATATTGATAGTAAAATTAAATAAATAGTGTGCCATAGTATTTGTTCAATATCTGTTGTAGATATGCAGACCTTTTGGAAAAGGGGCCCTGTGGAAAGTTACAGACATTGCCTTTGGTTCTCCCATTGCCTCTACAAGATATTTGTTTCTGGAATAATTGACTCGCCTTGAAACATGACCAAACCTACCTCAAATTGTTGGATATTGGGCTGTTATAAGAATTTAAAATAGTTTTGTTTAAATCATCCTGGTTATTAAGAAATGGTGATATTAAGTGTGAACATTGCAACAAATTAAGACTATAGCCAAAAACTTATTGTAGCCAACTTATAATTCTTGCTCTATTAACACTTACGCTGCGGAGATATTTGGGCTATTTAGGGCATATTCAGGCACTCCTGAATGATTGATCAAGTGTCTGCATGAAATGAAATGTATTCAGTTGAAGACTAGATAAAAATAGCTTCAAAATGACACTAGAATGAGCTTCGTAGCTCGCGGGGTTCACCCGCAGGGCTACCATAGACATTGGGGAAAACTCGCTATTTATTAGCAATGTAGCACTTTTTTGCCTTTGGCAGCACTGCTGAGACCCGGGGCTAGGGTCTCAGTGCACGGACGGACATGCTGGCGGTCGGAGGTGGGCCCCTCGTGCTCCCACCCAGTGACACTCGATTTCTACGACATTAACAGGCTTTAAAAGCCTGTAAATAGCTGTAAATTACCATGGCGTTCCGGAACATCTCCCGCAGGGAAAGGTTAAGGCACGTTATATTGTACCATTTAAAACATGATAGAGGCACATCATAGTTTATGGGTTAACAAGGAAATATTTGCATCTCACAGACATGGTGGTTCATTCCAGGGACACAGTTCAATAAATCAAAAGAGATAATATAGCGCAGAATATTTTATAAGAAGGATACAGACAACTATCTAATGTCTTAAACTTACTATACTGATGTACACTCGCACCAAAAACTAGGTGCAGGGTGTGATCGACGACCTCCGAAACGATACGTGGACACTGATATGTCGGGAAGGTTGGTAAGTCTTGTCTTGTCTTGTTAGGGGCACAGTCTACAGATATAAGGTCGGTCCACCAGACGACCCTTTGACGTCATCAGTCCTGCGCGTGCGCGCACGAGAGAGAGAGGGAAAGAACTAAGCGAGAGAGAAAGACAGAAGGAGAAGGAAAGAGCGCGCGCAGGACTGATGACGTCAAAGGGTCGGCTGGTGGACCGACCTTATATCTGTAGACTGTGGCTAGGGGGACCCGCAGAGGGCTGCTTTCGGGCAGCACGATATGCAGGGGTTGTGTAAGGGGAATTGGGAGCAAGGGATAGGATCGGGTCAAGGATTAGGATGAGGGAGATAATGATTAGTGATCCTATTTCTAAAGGAATCTAGAGTGGGGCTATTTTCTATGTGAGATGGGAGGTGATTCCACTCTCGGAAAAAAATAATTTCTGTAAATGTCCGTACTTGCCTAATATGTGTGGTATTTTAAGTTGTGACTGCGTCTCGTATATCGTATGTTTGTAGGGTGTAAATATGTATGTGTATCGTCATAACACCCCCCCCCCCCACCCCCCGCTGTGTTTGTGATTTAGCATTTGGGTTTGGTGTTTCGGGGTGTTGTAGTGAAGGCATCTTTGTTCTGCTTTGGTTGCATAGTTGTAATGTTCTGTTTGCTGTTCTCTGTATGTGGCATATTTGTTCAGCGCTGGTAGTTTTTATTTTCTCATAAATAATGCTTCAGTCATATGCACTCGTTTACTATCTTGATAGTGTTTTAGTATTTATATGTTTTCTGTTATTTGTTGTCTAGTGAAGGTTCTTTTGTGTATTTGCTTCATATGATATTTTATTGAACATGTTTGGAGGTGCATAGTGAGGCGTTTGCTAAGTGTTGCTATTGTCATAACAATATTGTTCATGTTGCGAAGTGTGCAACCTTTGTGTGAGCATGAACATTCATGAACTATATTGTTTTGCTGGAGGTGGTTGTATTTATTTGTTTTGTTGTTTTACATAATGAGGTTGATGGCATTCTTGTTCGTGTAATAAATAGTTTATTTTGATAATTATTGCAAGCTACATTTCGTGTGATAGTGCCTCTCAAGGCTAATATACTTTGTACAATCGTGTAATTTTGGTACGGTAAAATATTTGGTGGATAACTTTATTTGGGCTTGGTTGTTGACCTGAAGAGTCACTGATTACATTTGAAAGGACTTTATGACTTTCTGTGTCTAGTCTACTGTTAGAATATCCATTATGGATGAGGATTTGCTTGAGTCTTAGGATTTCGTGGTGAACAATATCCCAGGATGAACGTGTGTGGAAGGCACATAATAGGTATGATTTGATAACCGACAGTTTATATATCTAGGGTACTCACTACTAGCATTGCGGCACTTACCACCGTCAGCGGCTTCAAGGTACACATTAGTCTTATGTTTGTTATTCTCTTTAGTATTAAAAAAAAAATGATAAAAAAAAAATATGTATACAGTATATATACAGTATAATGTTCTCAATATTTAGCTTATAAGTGAATTATACACCTGAGTTGGCTTCCATAATTTGTCTCAATGCTACCATGTGTGTCTCATCACATAATATTACATATATGTTATCAACATAACGGCAATAGGTGGTTGGGTATAAAGTGTCATCTTCCAGTACAGCATTCACCAAGTGTCATAATTATGTAGACATCTGTGAAGGTCGTGCTGAGCGGCGAACTCATGCTGACTCTGATGACTTGTAGATACATTTTTCCATCAGGGCTGTGGAAGGGTGTTGGTATGAGGGGCACGCTTGTATTAGGCCTCCCAGATGAGTACCGCTAGCCGGGGTCTTGTGTGAAGGTTGGGTGTTGTTACAGTCACGATTCCAAATTTTGTACCCCCTCCTTTGCTCGAGGGAACTCTTAGCCAGGGATGACGAAACGTCAGGTGAGCGGACACAGTTAGTTAAGGAGTGAGAATATGATTCACGATGATGTAAATCAGTGCTTCATTCATATGAACCCAAACATTGTCACTGCCTCCTACCACATGAACACAGTCATAGAGCTTGACTGATCATTTTGTCATTACATGCAACACATTCTGATATAAATTCTTACCACTTCATACACTCCTAGTACGCTTACAGTATGGGTTTCCCATACATTCAGTATTGTGAAAATAGTTGTTCGAAATAGTTGTCTTGGGTTTTTACAATACTCGTGAAACACCGAACTAATCTCAAAGCAGTGATTAGCTATCAACATTAGTAACTATACTAATACCTCTCATATTACTGATATTATTTATACTTGCAATACTTAAAATAACAGTAACAAAACATTGAATGTGTATTTGTGGTGTCCTTGAAATGCATATACTGTATAACATTGACAATGAAAGAATATTAGTGTAACATTTTAAAGCAATTCATTCAATACTGCTTCATAACTGTGCTTTCGAGTTGTGGTTGAGGTGAGTGAGCGTCTCCTCATAAACTGGTCCACGTCCGCTCGCCTCACGCTTCATTAATCCTGGCTTCGACTCACCTTGAACCAAGGGGATGAAGAAATTAGGGATCGTGACTCTACTTATGTTCTAAGGTTATCATGATCGTGTGGTTGACTGGAATGTTAGTGAAGAGGCTTTCATCATTTAGGGATGCTAGTTATCCGTTGAGGCGTGTGGTGCGAGGATTATCTATTAACTGGTCAGTGGATCTTAGCGAATATTTGGTATTGAAATAACCTGCTATGACCTACTTTATCTGATCCACTATTGAATATGTTGGTGTGGTGACCTGGGAGATGATGGGGCGAAGTAGGTAGTTGTGTATATGGGTTGTTACAATCTCAGATATATTCTGGAGTATAATGTCCTGTAACGGACATGCTATTATAACAAATAATAAGCATAAAAAAGACATTAATATATATATATATATATATATATATATATATATATATATATATATATATATACTGTATGTATGATTTTGAAATAATAGGTAAATTCAATAATGAACAAGATACTTTATTAGGGGAAAGGATATTAATTCAACAACTCAAGCCGGAACTAAATACTATGACCTGATTCAATTGTTTAGTCAGTTTTCAAATAATTTAGTTTTAATTGTTTCCTGTTTGCTATGTTTAATTTCAAATTCATTCGGAGTATTTCACATTGTACGCCAGCCAGAGTATATAATGTTCAGATGTTCTATTGTTTTGTGTCTTTGGGATTGTCGTTGTTAGTGGTAAATGATCAAATAATGGTATTCAGTTGTACTCGAGGTGGGCTTGGGGTTAGATCGAGGTGGTTAGGAATGCTCCCTAATATTTACTATTTATCCTTCATATCGCATTAGTTTCCCTTTTATTTGTGCGGTGCTGGTGTTTGTTAACGAATTAATTTAATCTAATTATGTTATACTCTTATTTACTTTATACTTAAAGTATTTTATGGGATCCTTCTTTTTACGAAATGTTATGCATGGTATTTTCATTTTATAGCATCATGTTGTACTGACCTGATGATGGACGCAGAGTCCGAAATATTGCAATAAATATGAAGATGGGGATCTTCCTTGTTTTGGCTACCCTATTCCTATTGAAAATACGGTATATATATAGTATTTTCAATAGGAATAGGGTAGCCAAAACAAGGAAGATCCCCATCTTCATGTTAGTAAAGGGACATACGAATTTACAAAGAATATAAATTGAAATAGATAAAAAACATCAAAGGAATTAAATTTTTGGGTTGGTGGGAAGAGTGGGACCAAGAAAAGAGAGAATAAGAAATTCAAAGGTCAGTATCTCACTGTTCCACATGCTAGAGAGAGAGAGAGAGAGAGAGAGAGAGAGAGAGAGAAAGAGAGAGAGAGAAAGAGAGAGAGAGAGACTCATATTGTAAATGGATCTTATAGAAATAGTCGGCCAACACTTATCCCTTGAGAGTAAACCAAGAGGAGAGACGTTGGGGGGGGGGGGGGGGGATGCCGAAGAAGAAACAGAAGACCTAGAAAAAGAGAAGGAGGAGGAGGAAGATCAGTAAGAAGCGGTGAAGGAGGAAGACAAAGATGAATAGAAGGAGAAACAGGAAGGTGGAAGAAGACAACGAAAATAAGTTAGATAATTACTGTACATATGGTTACATAGACGAACAGACTGCACATCCCTTATGGGTCCTTGGAAAGACTACTGAATACAAGACAAAGAATCCGATAATCATAAGCGGTTTTCAAGGTATAACGTGATGAGAGTCTAATGACGTAGCAGTTTATTAATTGACCTTTGCAACTTTCTGGGTTAAAGAAAGGTCTAGACATTATACGTGTGTAATACACATATCGGTTAATTATATACAAATATACAATCACCATCCTTTGAACCCCATATAATTTTGCAATTTTGCTAATTATTGATGTCTATAACTAGAACTTTCTTGCCGGTATTGCCTGAAACTGACAAGTAGTCATTTGCTTACACCTATATAATAAATATTATGTGGTCTACACTCAGTTGTCATACATTGTCACAACCCGTCAGGATCTGGCTTGAATAATGCAGGTGTTATACGTGTGCAATACAGAAAAATACACATAGGAACACTATAGTCCATTCATTATAGGTAGGCCAGAAATTGTGACTCCTAAGCTCTTCAACTAAAAAAGGGCTAGAACAAATGGGATGTATGTTTTCACGCCTATTCCCTGGCTAATCCTTCCTAGATGGTAGACATTTTATTTCTATTACTCTAGTCGTTTATGAGTTACAGAGGTTATTGGTCCAGATGTTTGGCCTACCTATAATGAATGGACTATAATATTAGAGTAGGTATATTCAAAGGGTGTACATTGTTTTAAAGGGTGTACATTGCTTTAAAGGGTGTACATTGTTTTAAAGGGTGTACATTGTTTTAAAGGGTGTACATTGTTTTAAAGGGTGTACATTGTTTTAAAGGGTGTACATTGTTTTAAAGGGTGTACATTGTTTTCCGTAATAATTTGAGTAAGTTGTTTGCACACATATACTGTACAGTAGGATGTCTTATATATATTTACATATGTTCGGTAAAGACTCCCAAATTGGTGTGGCTCTCTATTAATGTTTTCATATTCATATTCTTAAGATGTGTACAAGTTTGTAAACATATATTCAATACTGTGAGCAAAATAATGTAAGTGTATAATTACGATGACGGGTTTTACGATAAGACGTTCATAAGAAGATGCGACGTCGTAGCTTTTGATTAGTAACGTAGACAATGGTAACTGTTGGGAAAGCCTATATACCAAGCCACCAACTACCATAGGTAAAATTGTTTGCATAGGTTCTAGTTAATGAGGAGAAATTACTGAACTGAAGTATGGCCAGCAATCTAAGGCTATGATATATATATATATATATATATATATATATATATATATATATATATATATATATATATATATAAATATATATATATATATATATATATATATATATATATATTTATATATATATATATATATATATATATATATATATATATATATACAGTATCATAGACTACAGAAGATCTGGACTGGACACGAAAATGGAACTTTGCAGTAAGGGATCGCAAATCGGGAAACAGACACCCAATTTCGAACCTCAAAACCGCGAAAATGTGATATTTTCGCGGTTTCAAGGTTCGAACTTGGGAGTTCGTTCTACTGTAGTCTATGACAGTATATATCCATTATCCCTGTATTGCTAATTATTTCTAGCTATCCTCTGTCTCCACTCGGTTCTTTGAAGCCAGTCTCTCTTTCTCTCTCTCTCTCTCTCTCTCTCTCTATATATATATATATATATATATATATATATCTATGTCACTCTCTCTCTCCTTCTCTCTCTCTCTTTCTCTGGCATACCATAGATAAGTTGGTCTGGAGTAGATAATGATCACTGATAAGGGAACCTGGCAGAAATGAACGCTGTTTTCAATTGAGGAGAGCAGAATGAAAACAAAAGATCTATTCTGTAAATTCCTTAAGGCGATTTCCAAGCCCTGCAAGGTTATTCACTTCTAACTGTTTCCATGTCCGGCAAATTGTCGGAATGGGGGGAGAGAGCCTACACCTTTGCTATCCTTTCCATCCACTTTCCCTTACTCTTATGCTTGCTATCTTTACTAGGATTATGGCCTAGCCACCTGCCAGTGATCGTAAGATCTGTGTGGATAGTGTATCTATGTACATTTATCTCCTTTCACTTTTATCGGTAGAATCGCTCTTATTCAGTGGATATGACTTTACATTTTATTCGATGTTGATTAATATCATGATTATAGAATTTTGAATCATGTAGGTCGTAATCCAGAGTTACACATTTTATTAAGTATGCCCTTGTACAGAGCAAGGAGCTGTGCGGGGGTGAGGATTCCACGGAGACAGTAGATCACTCCTAGCTTCTGGGAAGCTGTGTTAGTGCAAGAGTGGTAATATTGTCTTTCCAAGAAAGGGCAAAAGAAAAGGAAACAAGATTATTGGGAAAAGACGAAGAGTTGATTTGTATTATGTTGAAGAGAAATACAGAGTGGCGAGTGCAGCCGAGTAGCGAATCCGCAAGGACTCACCATGAATTCCTGGAGATGCTCAGTCCAAGTTCAGAATACTCCGTGGCACCCCTCTGAGTCCATCGCACTCGGAACTGGCTATTGTTTTTTACGTATGTTCAAAATTTCATTCCCGACTTCGGGAACTCGGTTATAACTCGAGCCAACTCTGAATAAATTCCGGACATCTCCATTACACTCCATTACAGTTTGTCATACTCCATTACAATCTCAGTCTGGTCAGCGCCATCATGGAGTCCAAAAGAGTGTAACGGAGTGAAACAAAGTCCAACGGAGTGCCGCGGGATAGGCTTGTGTGGCATGGGTCGCACATACAAGCCTATATATATATATATATATATATATATATATATATATATATATATTATATATACTGCTGGGGCATGGTCCTTGAAGTCAGCACACCACTCTGTACTACTCAGTATGTGAGCGGAATTGTACTTGTTTTACATTCAGTTATACTCAGATTGACTCCATTGTACTCCATTTCACTTGGCATATATTACCTACTAAACTCCATAACACCCCTGACGAACTCGGTTAGGATATGGAGTTGGACGGAGTGTTACTCCATCCTATTCCGTTCTACTCCATCTTACTTGGTTGATTTGTTGCACTCGGCACCATTTCTCCCGGAGTGGCAAAGAGTTGACATTCCGGGCGACTCAGCTCTAAACTCGGGTAGATAAATGGAAAAATGGAGTTTTGGAAATAATAGAAAATAATTTATAGATCAGAAGATATATTTGCTGTGGATTCATCACGTGAATTTTGTAGAAACTGAATGGTGGGTCGTCGTGGAAAGATAATTTAACAGACAGATAGTGGAGTCATCGGCATATGAGCAGAAAGGACTAGAGGTACAGTTAAGAAGATCTTTATAATTGATGCGTGTGTGTGTTAGTGTGTGTGTGTGTGTGTGTGTGTATGTGTGAAAGATCCGTGTGTTGCACATATTTTCCTTTTCAACACTACTTTCGTTATTCAACTACAAACTCTTTTCACTTCTTTGACACCTCTCTGTCACCCTCACTCTCACCTGTCACACTCCCCCCCCCCTCCTCTCTCTCTCTCTCTCTCTCTCTCTCTCTCTCTCTCTCTCTCTCTCTCTCTCTCCACGGAAAAGTCAATCGTCAGAAAATAGTACAAAAACCCGCCTTTTGGGAAATCTCGGTCCGCATCAGTCAATTGGAGTGGTGGTGGGGGTGGCTGAGAGAAAGAGAGAGAGAGAGAGAGAGAGAGAGAGAGAGAGAGAGAGAGAGAGAGAGAGAGAGTGAGAGAGAGAGAGAGAGAGAGAGAGAGAGAGAGAGAGAGAGAAGGGGGGTGTATTGATACACATACTACACAATCCTTGCGTTTCCTACTTGGCAGTCCAAACTTAGATGTACAATACTAGTAGTAACTAAGTGAAAGTCAACAGTGAAAGCAAAATGATGTAGCCCCACCCACTTCATGGATTAGTACATGGTTCAACAAGAATCATTATTGTCAGAAAGACCCCAGTAGAACTTGGGAAATTTATAGTCAAATATATCATAGACAACTATTTCAAATATTCGAACTAAGTTATATTTGTTCCCAAGTAATTACAGCCTCTTCAATATGTTCATTATAATACCCTCTAGCACCTTCTATAATTAGGTGGTCCAATTCTGCATTACATTGTAGGCAAAAACATGTTTTTTTTTCTAATATCGAGCGCATTTTTTTGTTTTTTATTAAATTTCCGCAAGTTATAGAATTATGAATTCTGATTCTGAACAGGCCAATAGCGTTATTTTAGTCAAAATCTTAACTGGTACTCTGTACTGGTTCAGTTATTCAATATGTTTACTCAAAGAAGGAATCTAAAATAGAACACTGTATTCAAAATGAAGCTGGGCAATAATCTGAGGTACATAGGTCTTCAGATAGGTCTTCAGCCCCTTGGTTTCTGTATAGTGCAAAAGTTTTAATTTGATAGCCTTTTCATCTTCTGTTAATTGATATGGTCGATTTGCAAGACCTGCCAGTTATTAACATAGAAGGGCAGGTACACTTTTATGGGTTAAACATATCATTAAACAAGCGCTATGACTGGAAGCAAGCGTGGAAAGAGAACAAAATGTTAATTAATGATGGAAAAAGAGAGAAGGTGAGAACGAGAATAAGATATATACTGTTGAAGGAATGGTAAAACAATTAAGGCACAGGAAAGGTTTGATGGGAAGGATGATAAAAGAGGTGGAAGAGAGCAGGTGAGAGGGTGTTTACAGAGAGAGAGAGAGAGAGTGGGGTGCTGTGGCGGGGGGTGGGTGGCGTAATTCAGCAATATATGGAGTGAGGGTACGAATGAGACAGAGAGAGGAGAAGAAAGGAGTGCCAATAAGAAAGGAGAGGTGAGGAGAGAGACGATGAAATGAGATGAGATGAGATGAGGGAAGCTAAATGAGGGGTACAATAGAGACAAGAAGAGTACTGTACTAACACCAACCATACACATATTATGATCCTAGCCAGACGTTCAGGAATTTATATTAACTTAGAGAATAATTCTTAACCCCATTAAAGTAAAACTTATAGCAAAGCAGCATTATGTCTCCCCAACTCTCCCCACTTCATCAAAGGAAATGCCTAGTTATATTATTGAAATTGCTGTTTCCTGTGGATGCTTAGTTAGCTTTTTGAAACAATATATACTGTATATAAATAAATAAATATATATATATATATATATATATATATATATATATATATATATATATATATATATTTTGTTTTCTATATTCCAACTAGCCCATCTCTGGCATAGGCTGAGAGCCTGCACATCCAACCGTTCAACACGGTGAAGCCTGTGAGGTCTTGTTCCAGACTAGGGAGTGAGACACATGAAGCATTAGAGTTCAACTCACGGCCCATAGCAGCCCCATCTATGAAGCTGCTTTGCCCTCGTACTTCACTGTCTCACCACCCAGACTCGGACCCTCATTCTCAGAACGCCAGGCCAGTGGCAAGACCACTCCACCACACCTCCCCTCTATATATATATATATATATATATATATATATATATATATATATATATATATATATATATATATATATATATATATATATATATATGTATAGAGAGAGAGAAAGAGAGATAGTTTTTATTTTCAACAACAATAAATGCATACCATAAGCATTTGTTAGCGTACCATTTGTACAGTTCAATCCGTCAACTATTTAAGTATTGTATTAACTAAGTTGTGTTGAATTGCTAAGTCGGAAAATATAATTTTCTTAATCTATCTATATGTCGTATATTCAAAATGTAAACAATGAACTTCGACTCTTATTTTTGAACATTTTAAAGGTTTACCATGTTTTTCATGAGGTATTGAGACGAGAATAGCTGATGCATTCCAAATGAGGTATATGTACATTGATTTTTTACCATAATTACATATTTGCCAAAAATATTGTAAATTTTTAATTTTCTGTTGGTCTCCATTGATTTATGGATTAAAAAGTATTATTATTAAACTGTTAAAAATTCTTACTTGAACAAAGTTATATTTAGTTAAATTTAAGGGGTTACAATGCTAAAGAAATTCAACAATTTTAAAAATTGTATGCTAATAATTACTTGCCAATGTACATAGAGTCAGTAACGTTTCTTCATCTTGATGAGTTGATAAGGTATACTTGATATTCCTTTCATTTAAAGTATCGTTTGAAAATCTACAAAGATAGTTGCACGTATGAGTTTATAGCTAGATACATTGATTGATTCAAATTAAATTTGTTTGTTACTTTATTTTTAAATTAAAATTATGGTATCACTCATGTATCAGAAATCTCCAATACAGTATTTAGTAAGTACAACCGTCAACATAGATAACTGGTACAGAGATACGTTTGACTGTGTTACGTTAGCTATACTGCATATCTGCATATTATTAAAACAGTTCATAAGCAAGATTTGCTACCAAACAGACAGTTTAAAGCTGTTGTTTGCCACCTAAATAGCTGTAATAGCACAACTATGGTTAGTACTGTAATAGTAATCTGTGTTGACGGGTGCAATTTTACCCATCAAAATTGCATATTTGTTTTAATGGAAAATTAAACTATAAACATTATAATATTGTATTTTTTTTTTTCGCAATTGTCTTTATATGGATACAATAATTAATTGTTAACATATGGGCAACTTTACTGTATATATTAAGCTAAAGTAATGGAAATGGTAGTTTTCTTCAATATTTAAGAGTAGGTAAGCTAACCTATACATTTGGTTTGTTTATTTCCAAATTATATCTTAAATGTTTTTGAAATTGTACAGACTACTACAATACAATGTATTTCTCGCCTATTTATATTGGAAAGAGAAGGGGGAGGCGGATTGGTAATATATGTAGGAGGAAATATGGCCACCGGGGATACATTGATATTCAACAGTCAGCAGATACGGTACATTTAAAATAGTGTATGTTTAATCTTTAAGTTCACGTTATATGCAGTGCCTCACAAATGATGTTCTTGAGCAGCAAGGTGGACTAATATATTAGGGAAAAATAGGATATAAATAAAACTGGATAATGACAAAAGAAAGAAGGGAACATGAAGGGATATTATTAGAAGACCAAATTTGACAACAATTTTTTTTTCAAGTGTTGGTTCGGTTGGGTTGCCTGTTCGCAAAATCAGTGCAAACTACAATATATGGCCTGGTGGTATGTTGAAGAACATATATAACTCAATTTCATATTAAAAAGGAAAATTATTAATATAAATATATGCAAACTCCTTGCTTACAAGTGTAGGCCTACTATCATAACCACTAATGGGAGGCGGAGAGAGATAAAGAAAGGTAGAATAGCCAGGATAATATAATATAGAAAGACGATACGTAAGAGAGAGAGAGAGAGAGAGAGAGAGAGAGAGAGAGAGAGAGAGAGAGAGAGAGAGAGAGAGAGAGAGGTTGACAGGGAGGAATTATTAAGGGGGCTGGGAGGGAGAATGGAGTGGGAAGAAGACAGGTTGAGAACGGTGAGACAGAGAGAGTGAGAGTGAGAGAGAGAAGACAGGCAGCTAGGAGTTCAGGGAAAAGACCACAGGAGGAAACACAATATATATAAATGTACTATAGCCCTATATACCAGAGTTACATGTAACATACAGGAGCAATAAAACAAATAGAGATTGGTAAGATGGATGACAGCTGTTGAAGTATTAGTAGGTTGGTAGATATAGTCATATTGGAGTATACACGAGAGAGGAATGATACCAGTGGAACTAATACGGTGGAGGGTGACCAATCTCTGTTACTATAGGATCTTTAGTGATCATGGGTATAATAGCAACAGTCCTAGGTAACCAAATATCTCCGTCATGTGTGCAATGCCTTAGAGTGATATAATATGCAATTATCACCATTTACTGGCATGATCCAAACTTCATCCTCCATCCACGCAAACCGTCAAAAACCATTCCATAAATGATTATTTGCAGTTAGCACGACTATTTTACGTTAGTAAACTTTTAGTTATTGCATGCAATTAATACTCCGTATTACCAACTGTAGCTCTAGTAGTGTAAGTCTGTAGGAATTAATGGGTATGCATCTTGCATTGTATTTACAATTACATTATTGTAGGAATCATTACCATAATCATCAAATGTATTATTTACGCTAATGCAAAATAGTTAAAAGAAGGAACAAAATTACCAGTGAGGCAGCGAACAACATTTGTATTTGCATACCGACGTTCCGACATACTGGATGTCATCATCAGTGATTTAAAAGTTAAATGTATAAACACACAATTAAAAGGAGTGGTCTTATATAATTTAAATATTCTAGCAATGGGTAAAACTATAACATTGAAAGGGGGGCAGCAGACAACATATTATTTAGTTGGAGCTTACTAACTTGTATATGTATGGATTCAAGGGTTCTTAAATCTTTATCAGATGAAATATCTACTACTTTGAAATTATGGTTTGAAATTATAGTATTACAAGATTCAGTGTGTTCCCTTACGGCTGAATGAGGAGGGGACTTCAACCTGCGACCTGTCCTGCTCGACTGACACAGGTGCTCATTTATTCTTACCTTAAAGGAGCGAAGAGTGCTCCCTAAATACCCAGCTTGGCAACTCGTTCAAGTTAATCTATAGACAATAAATGAATTAATATCAGTCGGCATTCGATCTTTAAATGGAAAGAAAGAGCTTATCTTAAAGGAATTGGTGTGAATAAATTTGAAATTTATTTGTGGGTAAAACCTTTGTAAATCTCTTAACCCCTTCAGCACCATGACGCCTTCTTACCTTTGATTATGGCTAAAATTAGACGAATTTATTCAATTTCAGAAGGACCTATGTTATTAAGATGGTTTATTGAGATCGTATTTACGCATTCGAGTCGTAGAGGTAGATTATAAGCTACAATAAATCGTCTAATGGTAACCAGAATATGATGAAAATTGCGTAATGTTGGTGAAGGGGTTAACAGCCTTTTTTTTTATATGAATAGATAATTCTCCTAAATAAGGCAATGCTAGATATATTATCTCTGTGTTAACCGTGGAAACAAGCTGTTTTGGCTGGTACTTATAATATTAACTTTTTATCGAAGAGGTGACCATAGTATCCATTGTTGATGAAAAAAATAACGTAAACATACAACTTCTTGGTGGAAATATGAAAAGGTTGCCAATAGGGCATAATCTATATGGAGAAGTGTGCGAATATCATTAATTATGAAGTAGATTGAACATTAAGTAAAGAAACTTGTACCTAATACAGTGAACGTAGGTTTCCGGAAAATTTACATTAAAAGCCTGTTGATGTGATTTTCAACTGTCATATATATAAAAAAAAAAATGTTTACCAGTATTCTCTGTTTCTATAGTGAACTCTATATTTCTATGTTGTTTATTTTTATGTAGTCTAAAAATAGAGGAGCATGACTTTTATCTCTAAAGATGACAAACTTGTCGTCACTATACCTACGGTATAAGACTGGTTTGAAATCTACAGGGCAATTACGTAAATATTTGTTTTCTAAGTGGCACAAATCAAAATAGTAGATATTTCATCTGATAAAGATTTGATAACCCTTGAATCCATACATATCAAAGTTAGCAAGCCACAACTAAATAATATGTTGTCATCATCATAATAATGATAACATCCAGTATGTCGAAACGTCTGGTAAAAAAATAAATATGTTGTTCGCTGCCTCACTGGTAATTTTGTTCCTCCTAAAAGTACGATTCCCTAAGGACCAACCTATCTCGGATAGTTAAAAGAATATAACTTCAGAAGAAGATTCTAAGGCTTAGCATTACATGTTGTGCAGATAGTAGCCATCATACATCAGCCAACCTTATTACACCAACGTGGTGTCTGGCGACTTCGATCTGCTTTATTTATCTTTGTGCGAAAGATTTGAAATGTCCATGAATCATCATTAAATGTGAAGGCATGCACGACATGCATGTATATATATATATATATATATATACAGAACAGAGATATATACAGTAGTGCAGAGAAACAAACTTTGTGGGCCCAATATAAATGGTCTGTGGCTCAAGATATAGTTTTAGATATGCTTGATGCCAAATACAAAATGCACATAAAAGACTGAGCTCAAGTATGCTGCGTATTGTTGCCAAAATTAAAAGGTTTGTGGCTCAAGATGTCTTATTAGACGTTCTTTATGCCAAATCAGGAATGCAATTATACAACTAAGCTCAACTTATGCTGGCTGTACATAAACATTTAAAACATTTATTCATGCAAAATGCTTAATAACATTTAAAAAGTATCCTGCACTGTTGCAGGTAATTAAAAAGATTTGTGACTCAAGATGTCTTCGTTCTTTATGTAAATAAAAGATCGAAGCTCAAATATGCGGAGTCTACTTAAAAAGGATACAACATTTATTCATGCCATATGCTTAATAATTTATAAAAAAAAAAATATCAAGAAAATGGACAATATATGTTAAAAATATGCCAATAAGATATTTGCAAAGACAATAGGAAGAAATATGTTCAAATTATGCCAAATGCATTTCTCCACTGTCGTGGATCCTCAGTGGCTAGTGTTTACTATGCGGTGTCTAAGACAGTATATATATATATATATATATATATATATATATATATATATATATATATACACACGGTGATTCCTAACACTACCAACAAAAATATGAGGAAAGAGGTGAGCTTATCTCAATTAGAAAAGTCTAATTAAGAAAAAAACTAAGATGAATTAATAGTAAGTTGCTATGATTGTAGCAGAAACAGTGTTGCATTCAAATTTACAAACTGAGAAAGAGGAGATTTATAAACTGGCATTGAATATTAGATAGAATAGTTAGGTTGGAAATAATATGGAGGGCATAGTGATGTAACATATTGAGTATAATTATTTCATTGTATTGACGTACCAGTTTTGAATTATTTTTAGCTCAACTCACTATTGTGAAATGGTAGCGCTGATAATACTGGCAATGATGTAACTAAGAAGTCAGTCAATTATCCTTCTTATTAATACTACCTCAATGATTTGTATATTAATTTTATGATTTTTGTTTTTTGTTTTTTGTTTTTTGTTTTTTGTTTTTTTTTGGGGGGAGGGGAGGGCGATATATTATTGGGATGCATGGGGCCTGCATAGTGATGTGGGGTAGGGAGTAGAAGGGGTTTGAATCCTAACCAAAGATGAATCGTTATTTAACGGGTAACAAACGAAGGTACTGGCCAGTTTTCGTTTGAAGCAGTAATAAATAATTTGATCACTCCTGTTGATAAAACAGATTGGCAAACAAGCAAACTGACTAGGACGATCATGACATAATCCCAGCAAAACCTCGTTTTGACGAAGATAACTATACTTTAAAAATTGGCATAACGTTATCAATATTTACATAATAACAATATTGGTACACTTAATATAACGGAAATTATTTTTAGCATATTTCAAAACAGAACAATTGTATATATTTATTTCGAAACACATTTGTAGTATACTTCACACTCGTGATTAAAACATAAAAAACACGTTCTAATTCTTGAAGATAACTCTTATTACACAGTTAATTGTGTACGTGTTTCATAACCCGTGTTCACTAGTGCATTAAGGTGGTTTAACACGAAAACTTTGTCCTGACAATTTATATTTCGGTAACATTTGACTGCATCTTTGCACTTGTATTGTAAACTAGACTGAAAATTGATTATTGTAGGTGAAAACGTCTTCCAAAACTTTATTTCAAAAGCTTCCAGATCAGAGCTGTAAATAACATTTGCGGGAAAATGTGCTGGAGTAAATCTGTGTATATCAAGTTCTTGTAGCCAGCCAGCAACAGAAACGGATATTGGGCAGAAGTTCTTGTAGCCAGCCAGCAACAGAAACGGATATTTGGCAGAAGTTCTTGTAGCCAGCCAGCAACAGAAACGGATATTGGGCAGAAGTTCTTGTAGCCAGCCAGCAACAGAAACGGATATTGGGCAGAAGTTCTTGTAGCCAGCCAGCAACAGAAACGGATATTGGGCAGAAGTTCTTGTAGCCAGCCAGCAACAGAAACGGATATTGGGCAGAAGTTCTTGTAGCCAGCCAGCAACAGAAACGGATATTGGGCAGAAGTTCTTGTAGCCAGCCAGCAACAGAAACGGATATTGGGCAGAAGTTGCTCCGTGTTAGGGATCCTATAGTAACAAAGATCGACTAACCTCAGCTATCTTGGTGCCATTGATCATATTTACCTCTCTGTACACTTAACTATCTCCATGCACATAAGAAACATTCGGGATTACTAGTATAGGATATATTGTTTGGTCCTTTGATATACAGGGTGGGAAAATATAACATAACTGAGTTGTTTAATAATTGAGGCTCCAACATGGCGTTCAAAGCCAAAGCTATCCAGTCTCTGTTACTGCAGGCTATCCACACCGTGCAGCCTGACATGCACTAGGGCACCAGAGACCAGTGTTGTCAACCCCCATACTACCCGGCCACCACCTCATCAAACTGTAATGTGAAGCCCACTTGCCCCCAGTCACATGTCGGCCACACGCTGGGGGAAGGAACAAGTCTACACCACGCGGAAGTCAAAGTCGCTGCACGGAAACTAATCACTTCCACGTGCTGGTTTCCAGCATTAAGGGGGGATGGTTTATTTGTCTGGCCCCTCATGTTTAGCACTACTAGTTTTCAGATTTTAAGACTTTCGGCCCACTATTTTGGCGATTATAAGACCGTCCACCCCATTTCTTGGTCAATATTAAGACCTTTCTTACAATCATTCTCGGTGACGTTAGATAATCAAATATAATATGCTTAGGAAGAACTTGGGGTCGAAGCATTATGGGGGGATGGTTGTTGTTGTTTTCGAGCCGCTGCGATAGAGTGGAGAGCCCGCTAACGTGTGAATATGCTTGGCCTGGGTTCGATCCCAGCCAAGTTGACAGTTAGTGAGTGTGGTAGTACGTTCTAGCATGTTTCACATGCTCGCACCCAGTCGGGGGACACCTCGACTATGTATACAGACTAATAAGACACACAACAAAGCCACTACAACAGTTTTATCTCTCTCCATTACTCCTTCTCCCCTCTCTTCATTCTTCAGAAAAAATAAATAAAATGTAGAAAGTAGATACGAGGTGCCGTTGTTAAGTCTTATCCCGCAATACCTTCAACTGAGATTTAGGTGTCGATTTTTTTTCTTGGCGAGCAATAGCTAACCTGTAATAAAGTGGTAACCAGCCTCCGGCCGGGAATTTTTTTTTATAATAAAATTTACACATTAATATTGAAGGGGGTTGTTTGGGTATTTATGAAGCTTGATGGAGGTAAAGGGAGGAAACGTAATCCAATAATTAAAAGATACATAAATAAGCAAATAAATACGCCATCCCCCTTAAGGAAGTTTAGGATGTAGTCATAGATATTTACAGAAATCCATAATTAGTTGGATTTGATGTGAATGAGAAGGTATGTAGAATTTGGTTGAGAATATAAAAGGCGACGCAATAATTTGTATAAGTAACAGTACAATCTTTATTGTGGCCCATATGTTTCAGAACTTGGCTTTAAAGGTTCAAAGATTCAAATTGGCGTAACCTTAAATAGGATTACGACACTACCTGAGTGAAATATCGAAAAACTATGTTCTACTTTATAACTCCTGTTAAATATCGATGTCTACAGTTTGAACTTCCTTGAAGCTCGATACTAACAAATAGCTAAATGTGTTTTCCTGGCAAATGTGTTTTACCTGCACACACAATAGTGGCTACAAAATGGTGTAGGAAAAGAACATTGTTAGGAAGATATTAAAATGACAATATTTCGAATTACAATATCTTCCATTTATTATTGCCGTCACTAATAATTCTTTCGTATAACAAGTTTGTTTACTACACCTGGAGAAGATGCCTACGGCTACGGCTTACTACGGCTTAAACCAAAAGGCATTACTAAGCACGGCAAGATGCATGGTTAACGAAGAGCCCTGACCTTTTTTGACATAGTTCTTTAAGTATTTACTACAACTAATTATACAACAACTATTCTATCAATGGTGAATCCATGAGGTTTTGTTAATAAATTACAGACCTCTACGCTGAGGTAAAGTAATGCGTAAGTAATTACAATATTAACATTCACAGAGCGTTTATAGTATTAATTGGTGCCTTATGTTAATGTGTTTGATGAAAAACACCAGGGTAATATTTCCATTCTACTAAGTAACCTCTCTAACCTGAGCCAGCCATCTGCAACCAAAATCAGAAGTTAGAACAAGAGTGTACTTTGATATACTAATTGTGTTTTATTTTGTTTACGTATTATAGATGAGCTTCTGCCAGACACTGAAAGCTAATGGGTAGATTAGAAACAAGTAGCTTTTTTTTTTTGTATTTCAACCTCGGTACTATAAGCTTTACAAAAATCTGTAACTTTAACGAGACACCGAGCTTATCGGATGAAATGATAATTTTGTAGCTTAATTTATGCAGCATTGGGTGGCATAAATCTGATCATACACGCCACATTTGCTTGATGGGTCAGAAACAAGAAGAGTGTATAAGAGAATAAAAAGACAGTCAAATTAAAAACATGAACAATAAACAAGGGGTAGACAAAAGGCAGAGAAGGGGCAAAGAGAAAACTTAATGGCTAAAATGGATAGAACAGACAGATGAACGAACCTAGGGAAAACAGACTGAGGCGACGAAAGGCAGACAGGCAGGCAAGCAAAATAAAAGGAAGTCAGCCAAAAAATAAATAAAAATAAAATACAGAACGGAAACAACACTAATAACAGGATAAAAAACACCATCTGAGGAGAAACACTTTATTGACAACGTTTCGCAGATAGCTTCTTCAGGTCACTGACTTGAAGAAGTTATCTGCGAAACGTTGTCAATAAAGTGCTCCTCCTCAGGTGGTGTTTTTATCCATTCTGTCTACTTTTCAGGTACTGCTCAACAATAATAACAGGCAGACAGAGAACATAAAACAGAAGCAAGTAAGAAGAAGGGTGTCAGCCAGGGAAGCAGAATGAGTATTTGACAGAGAAAATTGGAAAAGGCATCGTTAAAGACAAAACAAAAAACAGAAGCAGAACGGGAAAACAGAAAACAAGGGGAAGGGGGGGGGGGGGCATATGTAGGTAGGTAGGAAGTTAAGAGGAAGGGGTAGGGAGAGGGTAAGAGAGAAAGAAAACCATACACAAATGAACAACAGAGATACGAGAATAACATTAGTAGGAATGACGTTTACAAAACAAATAAACACACAAACACACACACGTTATTCAATTCATATGTCTGCATTCACATTAAAAATTGACATTGTAATGCAACACTCAGACACACAAATCACCCACAATAAATATACATAGTATATTAGACAATATTTAAAACATATTTCAATTAAATTCATTAATCCAGATAATCATTCTGTACATAGTTGGTTTATGATAAAAACACATTCTTCCCTAGATAAAAGGCCATCACCTTTATTCCTCATGCCACACAATTTTTTAATTTGTTCACCTAATCGTGTATCGTTCTCTTGTCTAGTGCATATAGATTCCTATTTCCTAATAACATCCTTCTCAGACATATTATATCCTGCAGTTAAGTGCCTTACGTTACCGCCTATAACTGAATAAGGGCCTATAGTTTAGCCATATTATATATGGTATGGATAACAGGATTAGGTGAACTCTGACCATTTGTTAGATATTGCATCGTTCTTTTAGCGAACCACAATTCAGGAGACATAATATTTTCTAGGTGTGGGAGTAAATTATAGTGTGTAGTCCAGGGAATCTTCGAAACTCTACGGACTGCTACTACCCAGGCCTTGAACACACCATTCATATGCCCGTCATATACAGTATAGGCAACATTTGGCTGCCATAAAAACGCGTGCAGTATTTATGAAATACAAAGTGTTTCATGTCCGAGCTGGCATATGTTATAATAACATATAGAAAAGCAACTTGGAATCTCACATGTAAACAAGGAGAAACAAAACAGATAAAAAGAAGGAATACAGGTATCAAAAGAATTAGAGCTAACCATGACCATATTTATACAGAGATACAGAAACATGAAGACATGAAGGAAAGAATATAAGAAGTAAATCAGAAGTAAACACAGATTTAGGAAGAACACTTGGTTGTTGAATGAAGAAAGCAAATCACAGATGAGAGAAAAATATATTTTTTTTTTTTCAAAATAAATGATATACGGGCTTATAACATGAAAGTAATACAAACATACACAAACTCACACTAAAGTTCGATTACATACGTGCTCTTTGGAACATTTTGATCAGCAGTTTTGTGTTGGTAAAATTCTGAGATTATTTGTCTCCGGTATTGGCAACACACTATTTTAGGTAGTGACAATATCTTAAAAGAGTAACTCAGAAGCTGGCAGCACAACATTTCGAAAGCTGTTTGTACCCAGCTCTTGATGCTGACCGATACAAAATAGATCGTCATGTATATATAATGGAGAAACACTATATGACAGACACAGTACCAGAGATAACAAAAGTGTCAAGTAAAGAGAGAGAGAGAGAGAGGCTTGTGGCATTTCCGAAGCTGATGGACAAGCAGTGGGAAAAGAGCAAGCCTTGGACAAAGTACAAGAAAAACAAGCAACAGTAAATTTATTGATCCTTACAAGGTTGCTTATAACTAATCTACCTAGTCTATGTGAATAACAGGAAACAATAGCACAATAAAGAATGGTGCTATTCGTCTGTGAACGCAGCATAGAGCGATTTAAAAAAAAAATATATATATATATATATATATATATACTGTATATTGAGTATATATCACAAATGAGCCACTAAATGTTTCTAATCTCTCAGTGGGGTAGAGGGTTGAGTGTCTTTTAGACTGCCGTGGTGTAGTTGATTAAAGCGTCGGTTATCGTCCTGACGGTCAGCGGTTCGAACTTCGAACCCCACTGAGAGGTTAGAAACATTTAGTGGCTCACGTGTATTTGTGATATATACTCAATATTTGTAACTCTCATGCTTGGTGGGTTAGAATTAAATTAAATCAATTTCGGCCCGAGTTGCGTCGGGACACTCAGAAATCCTTGTATGGTATTCTGGAATATGGATCCTACGACTAGGTATGAATTGAAATATATTCGCCTAGTGAGTTTCCCTTCTCCCTAACATAAATAGGATAAAGGGTTGAGTGTCTTTTAGACTGCCGTGGTGTAGTTGATTAAAGCGTCGGCTATCGTCCTGACGGTCAGCGGTCGAACCCCACTAAGAGATTAGAAACATATATATATATACTGTATATCTATATATATATATATACAGGGTGTATTAAAAAAACCTGTTACAGACTATGAAGAACACATTGTAAAATGAAGAATGAACATATTTTGTTGTATCTCATTTTCCCAGATATGTGCTGTTCATGATATAAATGCTTATTAAGAAATGTAGCAAACCAGGGTTACGAGTAAAGCACTAAATAATTGATACATGATAAACATGTTTACTATGGACTTAACTACAGGGAAAGTTTAGGTTTAACTATTCACACATATGTAGTTACAAAATCAAAGTATCATAGAAAATGGAAATGATGTTATGTGGTTAGCAGAAATACACTAAGTATTAGAAACATATTAGCATAAACAAATATGTAACATTTGTAACTCTGTTCACAGGGTATAATGCTGATGCCCAAGTCTAGGTCAGGTGTCTGAATGCAGCAGAAGGTAATTCAATCTTTAATGAAGCATAGTTCTTGACTCATAGATCCTATGTTGAATGAAATTCACGGAATGTTTTATGTCTCGGTATAAAGATTCAGAGATTAAAAATATTGGGTAAGATTGATTTCTAAAAACTGTATTACATCAGTTGGTGGGACTGAACATGCTTTCAATTAATCTCTCTTTATTTTATTTTTACACTGTAATGCCCATGTACAGTAATGGTAATTAATTGTAATCGATTTTGAAATCTCGAACTGATTACACGAATCTCTGAAATACATATACCCAGTAACAATTAGCAAGGAGATTCAATTCAACCCGAGACCGCTGCGAATAAGTTTGTATATGAATTAATGTTCATGACTGAACAGTGTTTCAAATAACATTAGGCAATAACTTTGTAATTAATCCCTACATTGTTTGGTTTGTTTATCATTCAATATTGCGTTTATTTACTGCAGATCACTTGAGGATCGTACTTTGCTTCATTCAAGATGCCTTCGATCTTTCCTATGTTGAAAGAAAGATACACAAATGTTTGATATTAACAGAACATAATTTGAGTTGTAAAGGGTTTATAAAACGAACAAACGAGAGGAAGGAGTCGGAATGATAGCAGGTGACAAGGTAGGGAGGGAGTCTGGGAGTAGTAGAGGAATGAGAAAGGGAGTATAGATTAAGAGAGGAGGATAGAAAACAAGCTACTAGGAGGTATGGCTTAGTGAACATAACACTGTATTCAATTCTTAACCAAAATGGGCATGAGCATTTTTTAAATTCAACTGCTTAACACAGTTGGTGGCATGTATATGAATAAATTGGGTGCCAGAATACATTTGTTGAAAAGCATATGAACTTTTGGATCTCCCCTCAACAGCTAATGACAACTTAGATAACTGAAACACTCACAATAAAAATAATTAGTGACGCAGTGACAGAGGAAGCAGAAGGGGAGATAAGAGAAACAGACAAGGTACCATACGTAAAGGGAACATCAAAAGGTGAGTAAAAGAAGGAGGTAAATTGGAATGGAAGTTAAGTCAGTGGTAATTAAGGGAGATGGAGAGGGAGTCAGTGAAATTGTGAGTTTAGTAGGGAGAAACGCCAAAACACTATCGATGATCAGGAAGGAAAGATGGAATGGGAATAGAAATCGAACCGAGTAGGAAGCATGAAAGAAATTTAGGTGCTGGTGAGTAGGAAGGAGGGGAAAGAGATAGGGAGTGGAAAGGGGCTAGGAAATAGGGAGGACAGGAGACAATGTGCAACAAGAAAAGGGAATAGTTAGCAGGAAGGGAATGCGTTGAGAGCATGAATTCGAATCTAGCTTGGAGATGCAACAAATGGAAAGGTGGAAGGGAGTAGGAGAGGAATGGGGATAGGGGTAGGATGTGAGGTGTGGGAAGGAACGAGGCAGTTAGGGAGTAGGATGGGAGGGAGGGAGAATGGGAAAGCAGCATTGTGGGAGAGAGAGAGTGAGAGCAAGGGAGGAAGAAAATTAAGCAGGGAGACTAGCTGGGAGAGAGGCAGCTCGGTTTTCAGGGAGCCAATGTAAAGACAGCCTGGTATTTAGAGAATCAGAGAGAGAGACAAAGGGGAGAGACAGGTGAGGGTGTGTGTGTGTGTGAGAGAGAGAGCGAGAGAGAGAGAGAGAGAGAGAGAGAGAGAGAGAGAGAGAGAGAGAGAGAGAGAGAGAGAGAGAGAGAGAGAGAGGGGGGGGGGGGGTACACTCTGGCAGGTACAAAGGCGTTAAGTACTTCCATCACAAACGACAAGGCCACCCACCATCCACCCAAAGTTGGGGATTTAACGCTAGCTCATCCTGACGTGTTATTGTGATATTGTTTTGTTATTTCTATGTTTAATGATTTTTATTGTGGCTGGTAATTTCGAGAAATGCATTTTATGTTTATCCCCTAGACGACTCCCCAGATAATTTTCAATCTAAGAAAACGACCCACAACCCACACCACCTCCTCAGAAAGCGTTCAATTTGTGTTTGTTATTTTGTTTATATATTTTTCCTGTAAAAACAATGTGTTCTCCTGAACAGCGGCTAGCTATAGCTCGTAATGTCTTAAACTCGTCAAATGAATGGGATGAAACAGGGGGTGTTCCAGAAAGACCATCCAAGGTTAATACTGGGTTAAGTGGATGTCAAACAAGAGGTGTTATCATCACATGTTGATGGCCTCAATATTTCCGGCAACAAATCTGGCATATTTTACATTAATATAAAACAAAACTGGACTGAAGACAGATTATTTGAGGTGATCCATTATGGTTAACCTCACAAGCTGCCAGATTACAGTTGACGATAAAAGGCTCGTGTGACACCGGCTTTAACCCTATCTGGTGCAAGGCAGCCCGGTTTCACTTTTTTAGTTTAGATTTTAAGAGTTTCACATCACTAGTTTGGCGATTACAACGCGCTTCACTTTAATAATTTAAAGGCAAATATCCAGTGTTTGAACTAGCCAAAAAAAAAAAAAAAAAATTTCTATGTGATTGAGGGAGGCAAAAGGCATAACTGCCTATAGCGAGTGCCTCCCCCATAGTTGAAAGAGTGACAGGGCCAAAATCAAGGGACGTTCGAGCCAAAATGCCTGGACACACGGAGTTTGAAGCAATTTAAGTCATAGGAAGAGGGAAAGACTGATTCTGGGAGAGAGTTCCAGAGCTCAGATGTTGAGTAGAAGAAAGTTTGAGAGTAACGTTTCACTCTTGGGTTGGAGAGTTGCACAGAGTAGGGGTGGGATTGAGTTGCAAGACGGGTACCACGTGCCCTACGTAAAGGAGGTGGTATGCACTGGGATAGCTCTGAGGAACACTGATTATTATAGTAGCGATAGAATAGCGAGAGAGATGCAACATTGCGGCGGAGAGAGAGAGATTGCAGAGAGTTGGTGAGTGGACGGGAGTTAATGATACGAAAAGCCTTCCTTTCAACTTTGTCTAGGAGAGCAGTGTGAGAGGAACCTCCCACACATGTGAACAATACTCAATACAAGGGCGCACTATGCCCTGTACAGAGCAAGAAGCTGTGCAGGGGAAAAGAACCCCCTAAGGCGGTTGAGCACACCCAGCTTCTGGGAGGCTGCCTTAGCAAGACTGGTAATATGGTCCTTCCAAATGAGAGCAGAAGAAAAAGAGACACCAAGAATATTGAGAGAAGATGAAGGTTGATTTTGTATTGTTGAAGAATAAGGGATAGTCCACTGGGAGATCCTGACGGGTAGATAGATGGAGAAATTGGGTTTTGGAAGCATTAAAGTTAACAAGGTTTTCTCTGCCCCAATTGGAAATAGTATTTAGATCAGAATTTAAGAGTTCTATGGCTTCATTACGTTTGTCGTTGAGGGATTGCTGGCTGGGGCGTTCTGAAAAACTAAGGGAGTAGTGTAAGGTTGAGTCGTCTGCGTATGAATGGATGGGAATTAAGGTACAGTTAAGGAGATCATTTATAAAAATTAGAAAGAGAATAGGAGATAGGACAGAGCCCTGAGGAACACCGGAGTTTATAGGGTGAGGAAGTGAACAATGGCCGTCCACAACCGCAGCTATGGAACGGCCGGAAAGGAAATTAGAGACAAAGGCACAGATGGAGGGATAGAAACCGAAGGAGGGTAGTTTAGAAATTAAAGATTTATGCCAGACTCTATCGAAGGCTTTCGATATGTCTAGTGCAATAGAAAAGTCTCACCGAAGTCCCGAAAGGAGGATGACCAAGAGTTAGTAAGATATGAAAGAAGATCACCAGTAGAGCGACCCTTAAGGAAGCCATACTGGCGATCTGAGAGCAGATTATGAGAAGAGAAATGCTTAAGAAATTTGGAAGCAAGAATAGTTTCAAAAACTTTAGAAAGACAAGAGATAAGAGCAATTGGACGATAGTTGGAGGGTTGAGAGCGGTCACCCTTCTTTGGGACAGGTTGAATGTGAGCAAACTTCCAGCATGAAGGGAAGATGTTAGAGGATAGACAGAGACGAAAGAGTTTGCCTAGGCAGGGAGTCAGCACGGAAGCACAGTTTTTGAGAACAACAGGAGGAACACCGTCCGGACCGTATTATTGGAATATTGCTTATGATGCTTTGATACAAACACCGAGGTCACTCAACCACACTAAACTCTAAACTGTAAACATTGAATGCTTAACTGTAACAAGATAAATACACATACGTGTTTCAATAATTTACGAGATAGCATTTGAATTGATAAGTCGACTAAAACTGTATATGTATACCATCTGTCTTAGAATTTAGTGTTCAATGTAAACTGTGTAGTTTCAAGTTATTACCCGGACTAAGGCAAAGGCTGTACATAAACTAGTAGTTACTTAATAAACACAAATATTAGCACCTCCTCCTCCTATCCACTTCACTACACTAAACATGCGCACCACACTTCATTCCTCCACACCAAAATTAAAACAAAAAATAAAAATTATGAATTCTAGCCCAGCCTCGGAGTCCCCAGGGGGTGGGGGGGGGGGGGGGGGGGGCCTGAATGCCCCCACACCCGACCGACCATCCCCTGACGACCCCACAAAATTACCTGGACCTCGGCCTGGTACTCTTTCTATTAATTTCTGCAACTTTTGCGGACTTTCCTCTACCTTTCACTCTGTTGAGCACCATCTCTCCTCCTACAAACCTGATCTTCCCTTCCTCACCGAAACTCAGGTGTCTGTAGCAACATCCAGCAGCCCCTTCTCTGTATCCTCCTACTTTCTCTATCCTAGTTTCAAAGCCAAAGGCGGATGTTGTGCATATGTGCACAACAAACTCACTTGCTCTCGTATTCCCGATTTCGACTCCTCTGAATTCTTAACTTTATGGCTCAAACTTTCCTGTCATTCTCTTACTAAATATTTCTGTGCTGTCTATCTTTCCCCTAACTCTACCAACTTTCCCAAATTCTTTGACTATCTAAACTCTACAGTGGAACACATTCTATCCATTTCTCCTTTCTCAGAAATCTCCATCTTAGGAGATTTCAACGTTCACCACCGCCAATGGCTCTTCTCTCACACTACTGATCCACCTGGTGAACAAGCCTACGTCTTTTCTATCCTAAATGACCTAGAGCAGTTAGTTCAGCAACCCACCCGTATCCCGGATCGCATCGGAGATCGGCCCAACATTCTTGACCTGTTTCTAACTTCTAACCCTTCTTCTTATACTGTCGATCTTTTCTCTCCTTTGGGCTCCTCCGACCATAAACTTATCTCTGGCACCTGTCCTATCTCTCCAGTACGGCCACCCGATCCTCCTAGCCGGCGGCACTTGTGGCACTTTGGCGCTGCCGACTGGGAGGCTCTTCGGCAGTACTTCTTTGATTTCCCATGGAATGATTTCTGCTTCCGTGGCCGAGGACCCTCGGAGAGTGCTGAACACATTACCGAGGTAATCCTATCGGGCATGGAAGCATACATTCCATTCTCTTTCTCTCAGACTAATGCTAAAAAATCTTGGTTTACTCACGCCTGTTCTACTGCTGTCCGCAATAAGGAGGAAGCATTCAAATGGTACCGACGCCTTACAACTCAAGACTCTCATTCTTCATATGTTTCTGCCCGGAATCAAGCCAAATCTGTTCTTCGACTTGCCAAACACTCTTTCATCAATAATTAATGCACTGAACTATCCAACTCTAGCTCTTCCCAAGCTTTCTGGCATCTAGCCAAAAACCTCTCCAACAATTTCTCTTCCTCGTCTTTCCCTCCCCTTTCCCACTCTGATGGCACAACCATCACTTCTTCCTCTGACAAAGCTAAACTCTTCACTCAAACTCTTGCTAGAAACTCCACCTTGGATGATTCCGGTGCTATTCCTCCCTCTCCGCCCTCCTCTCTCTTACTTATGCCTAATATCCTAATCTCTTCTAAAGATGTACTTTCTACCCTCTCTGGGCTTAACACTAATAGGGCGTAAGGTCCGGACGGTGTTCTTCCTGTTGTTCTCAAAAACTGTGCTTCCGTGCTGACTCCCTGCCTAGGCAAACTCTTTCGTCTCTGTCTATCCTCTAATGTCTTCCCTTCATGCTGGAAGTTTGCTCACATTCAACCTGTCCCAAAGAAGGGTGACCGCTCTCAACCCTCCAACTATCGTCCAATTGCTCTCATCTCTTGTCTTTCTAAAATTTTTGAAACTATTCTTGCTTCCAAATTTCTTAAGCATTTCTCTTCTCATAATCTGCTCTCAGATCGCCAGTATGGCTTCCTAAAGGGTCGCTCTCCTGGTGATCTTCTTTCATATCTTACTAATTCTTGGGCATCCTCTTTTCGGGACTTCGGTGAGACTTTTTCTATTGCACTAGACATATCGAAAGCCTTCGATAGAGTCTGGCATAAATCTTTAATTTCTAAACTACCCTCCTTCGGTTTCTATCCCTCAATCTCTACCTTTGTCTCTAATTTCCTTTCCGGCCGTTCTATAGCCCCGGTTGTGGATGGCCATTGTTCAGTTCCTCACCCTATAAACTCCGGTGTTCCTCAGGGCTCTGTCCTATCTCCTATTCTCTTTCTAATTTTTATAAATGATCTCCTTAACTGTACCTTAATTCCCATCCATTCATACGCAGACGACTCAACCTTACACTACTCCATTAGTTTTTCAGAACGCTCCAGCCAGCAATCCCTCAACGACAAACATAATGAAGCCATAGAACTCTTAAATTCTAATCTAAATACTATTTCCAATTGGGGCAGAGAAAACCTTGTTAACTTTAATGCTTCCAAAACCCAATTTCTCCATCTACCTACCCATCAGGATCTCCCAGCGGACTATCCCTTATTCTTCAACAATACAAAAATCAACCCTTCATCGTTTCTCAATATTCTTGGTGTCTCTTTTTCTTCTGCTCTCATTTGGAAGGACCATATTACAAGTCTTGCTAAGGCAGCCTCCCAGAAGCTGGGTGTGCTCAACCGCCTTAGGGGGTTCTTTTCCCCTGCACAGCTTCTTGCTCGGTACAGGGGCATAGTACGCCCTTGTATTGAATATTGTTCACATGTGTGGGGAGGTTCCTCTCACACCGCTCTCCTAGACAAATTTGAAAGGAAGGCCTTTCGTATCATTAACTCCCGTCCACTCACCAACTCTCTGCAATCTCTCTCTCTCCGCCGCAATGTTGCATCTCTCTCTCTATCGCTACTATAATAATCAGTGTTCCTCAGAGCTATCCCAGTGCATACCACCTCCTTTACGTAGGGCACGTGGTACCCGTCTTGCAACTCAATCCCACCCCTACTCTGTGCAACTCTCCAACCCCAGAGTGAAACGTTACTCCCAAACTTTCTTCTACTCAACAGCTGAGCTCTGGAACTCTCTCCCAGAATCATTCTTTCCCTCTTCCTATGACTTAAATTACTTCAAACTTCGTGTGTCCAGGCATTTTGGCTCGAACGTCCCTTGATTTTGGCCCTGTCACTCTTTCAACTATGTGGGAGGCACTCGCTATAGGAAGTTATGCCTTTTGCCTCCCTCAATCACATAGAAAAAAAAAAAAAAAAAAAAAAACGTTACGAAAAACGTTAGCCAGATTCGGTTCATGGTTACAAAAAACGCTGAAAATGTCCTCATGTGACGTCGCTTCTAGTCTCATCCGGTGACGTCATGGGGATTAACCCTATATACCTCTTTTACAAAATTGCTTAATATAACGTTCTAAAATAAACGCTTCCATGAAAACGAGCTGTCATCATCAAGAGATATTTTTATCCTACGTACGCTAGAGGCAGTGTACGGCAGGGCAAGGCAGAGTGAGGGAGAGTGTAATAGGGTAAGACAGAGTGTGTTAAGTAAAATAGAATTAGGCACGGTACACAGAGTGCGATAGGCTGTTGTGGAGTGAGGAAGGGTAAAGTGAGGTAAGGCAGAGTTATATATTATAGCAAGGCAGGGTAAGGCAGAATGAGGACATGTAGGGCAGAATGAGCTAGAATAAGGTAAAATGGGACAAGGTAAGAAAGGAAATAGGAAGCGTAAGGCCGGAAGAAGAAGAGTGAGGCAGAGTGAGGTAAATGAGGTATGGTAAGGCAGTAAAAGCAGGGTGAGACATAATGAGGTAAAGTAAGGCAGAATGAGACAGGATTAGACAGATGAAGCAGGGTAAGGTAATATGCGGCAGAGTATAAGGCAGAGTGAGGGACACTATTGTTGGAAAGAAAGTTGAATATGGCAAAACAGTTAACATCTATAAACACAAAATTGCAAAATGGAAAGAAAAATAACCATAAAGTTAGGAAAAACAATTACAAAGCTATAACAGTAATAGAGGGAAGTATATTAAGAAAGAAACAAGGTCAAACTGAATGAAACTATACATAATCAGACTAATACAAAAAGAGGCTCGTAAGACAAGTATAAGGAAAACATTTCCATGTATAGATTTCTGTTATATATACAGTATATATCAATATATATATATATATATATATATATATATATATATATATATATATTCATTTAAATTTTGTTTTTTGTTTAGTTTCTTCCCTAGACCTCCTTCAAGGTTACAACACAAACACACTACGCCCCACCTTAGCGATAAATTTGTGCCTTTTCGGTAGAATGTCTCGGCCGAAGGCCGGTTCCTCCTAAATTGTAGGCTCGCTATCGCTCGCCAGGATATATCGACACCTAAATGGTACAAAAGGTCTTGAAATTGACAACAAAATGGAGCGAAAGGTCTTAAAATCGCAAAACTAATGGAGCGAACGTTTTATAATATCAACACTAATAGGGCTAAGCGTGAGGGACAAGGGGGTTCAGACAAAAACCCTTACTACTTATACACATGACTGCTTATTACAAGGGGGTTCAGACAAAAACCCTTACTACTTATACACATGACTGCTTATTACAAGGGGGTTCAGACAAAAACCCTTACTACTTATACACATGACTGCTTATTACAAGGGGGTTCAGACAAAAACCCTTACTACTTATACACATGACTGCTTATTACAAGGGGGTTCAGACAAAAACCCTTACTACTTATACACATGACTGCTTATTACAAGGGGGTTCAGACAAAAACCCTTACTACTTATACACATGACTGCTTATTACAAGGGGGTTCAGACAAAAACCCTTACTACTTATACACATGACTGCTTATTACAAGGGGGTTCAGACAAAAACCCTTACTACTTATACACATGACTGCTTATTACAAGGGGGTTCAGACAAAAACCCTTACTACTTATACACATGACTGCTTATTACAAGGGGGTTCAGACAAAAACCCTTACTACTTATACACATGACTGCTTATTACAAGGGGGTTCAGACAAAAACCCTTACTACTTATACACATGACTGCTTATTACAAGGGGGTTCAGACAAAAACCCTTACTACTTATACACATGACTGCTTATTACAAGGGGGTTCAGACAAAAACCCTTACTACTTATACACATGACTGCTTATTACAAGGGGGTTCAGACAAAACCCTTACTACTTATACACATGACTGCTTATTACAAGGGGGTTCAGACAAAAACCCTTACTACTTATACACATGACTGCTTATTACAAGGGGGTTCAGACAAAAACCCTTACTACTTATACACATGACTGCTTATTACAAGGGGGTTCAGTCAAAAACCCTTACTACTTATACACATGACTGCTTATTTTGTATCCTCTTAACAACACTTCTGACGTACTTAACCTCTGAATTAAACCTGTGAAGCAAATCTGTCACATATCATCTACCGTCTGTGTTCTCGCCTATACCAATACCAAACTTCACCCAAATAGGCAATTTCACAGTTGTTGATATTGTGTTCGAGTCATGTGATAAATGGCTTAACATGAGGTACAGGTGCTTATCGATCTCATTTAATAGCTTACATTTGCTCAACAAACTCATCCAAGATTAAACGTTAGATACAGTAAGGACTATAAATAACACTCATATGTCCGGCCAAGATTTGACCCGGTCTCTCTGGCCCAAAACATAGCCATCAACCAAATTAATCAAACACAAAATGTCAGGCACGTGGCTTCTGTGAACACGCCTATTGATACCTGAACATTGGTGGCAATCAAAGGTAATGTGAAGACAAAAACAAAAAAAATTGACGAGAGTTCTGCATATCGTAAATTAAAACAAACCAAAACAGGGAGCGCAGGATGGGGTGGGGTGGGGGGGGGTGGGGGGGGGTGAATGTTAGGTTATACAAAGAGTGGAAAAGCGTTCAGTTAAAGCTGGTAAAACACGAAACAAAAAATCCCCTAACTATTTTTTTCCGCACTCCGTTTTGGCAACTGTTGAAATAAAAACGATAAGGAATAAAAGAATCCATCATCTGCAATAAACTGCCTCCAGTCTTGTTGGCAAAATAGTGCAAAATAAGCTAAACAAATGTTCTGGATTGAAAGTTGAAGAAAATAGCCTTCGTGAAAATCCACATTAAGACCATTGTTGATCGTCGATTTTAATTTGACAATGGTTCAGGATTATTTTGCATGAGTATTGTTTTGTTTTCAGTTAAAGTTATTCTGACATATGCCCATCTTGGTTTATTATTCATGTATCACATATATTCTACTGTAAAATATGTCATTAATGATGAAAACATGGCATCAATATGATGCATATTATGTTCATTATGCATCAAAACATCTGCTACTAAGGTCTTTCCGACAGGTAAAAGCAGAATAGACTATAAACAAAAGGAAGAATATTATAGCTGACAGGTTGGGACAAGTGAGGTAGGACGTAATTTTGGGGCAGGGAAAGCACATGTAAAGTAGAGGAAGGTAGTGAGAATCAGGGAAGAATAGTGAAGAGGCAGGACAACGTAAAATAGGGAGCAATGCAGGGGAGTAAAGTAGGGGGTGAAGCAGGGGGTGAAGCAGGAAGAGAAAGGTAATGCCGAAGTAGGACAATTGACAAGAAGTTATGAATAGGGTGACACTGGGGATAAAACGTAAGCGTATGTTAGGCAGGGTGATAAAAGTTGAGCAGGGTGAGGTAAAGCAGAAGGTAGAGTGAGGCAGGGGACACCAGGTAGGCAAGGTGAGGACAAGTGAGCGGTGGTCAAACAGGGTGAGGACGAGTAGTAAAGAAAGACAGGATGATACAGGCGAGTACAATTTAGACAGGGTAAGACAAATGTGGCAGGATGAATACAAGTAAAAGGAAGTTGTGAAGGTGAACACAAGGAAGAAGAGGGTAGGCAGGGTGAACACCAATAGGACGAGGTTAGACAGGGTGAAAACATGTGAGAGGAAGAAACGGAGGGTGAGGAAGGGGGTACAAGTTAAGCAGTGAAGGCCAAAGTAATGCAGGGTGGGACAGAAAGTAAAGGTTATAGGCAGGGAAGGTAAATGTGAGGCAGGGGTAGGTAGGGTGAGACAAGGAGTTAAAGGTTGGACAGGATGAGGGAAAGGGTAAAAGTTAGGAGCGGAAGGACAGGGTGATACAGAGGGCAAGTATTTAGCAAGGTGAGATGGGTGGTAAATGTTAGGCAGTGAATGTTGAAGTTAAGCAGAGAGAGTAAAAGTTAGGCAGGGACGGTAAAAGTTAGGCAGGGAAGGTAACAGTTAGGCAGGGACGGTAAAAGTTAGGCAGGGTCGAGCAGGGATGGGGGGGAGGCAGCAACCACCCCACACTGGCCGGCTATAAAGCGTGATTTACCAGCCAGTTACTGGGAGTGAGTCATTAAGTAGAGTACTGCTAGTGCTGATGCTGCCTGGCTAGCTGGCTCTCTCTATCCCACTCTCTCTCTCTATCTCACTCTCTCTCTCTCACTTACCTATTGGTATCCCCTTCCCTACCTGTTCCAACCCTCCCCATCTCTCTCTCACTTACCTATTGGTATCCCCTTCCCTACCTGTTCCAACCCTCCCCATCTCTCTCTCACTTACCTATTGGTATCCTCTTCCCTACCTGTTCCAACCCTCCCCATCTCTCTCTCACTTACTTATCCTTATTCCCTCTCCTACCCTATACCCTCTCACTTACTTACCTATCCATACCAGCTTTCCTACCACTCCTTTCTTTTTTACTGACCTATCCGTATCCTGTTTACTACCTCCCCCCTTCTCTCTCTTACTTACCTACCTGTATCCCGTTTCCGACCCCTATCTCTTTGTTACTTACCTACCCGTATCACCTTCCCTACCTATTCCGACCCTCGCTCTCTCTTTTAGTTGCCTATCCGTATCACTTTCCCTAACCTCCCGCCTCTCTCTCTCTCTCTCTGACCAACCTATTCCTACTCCAACTTCCTTCTCTCTCTCCCCTCTGCTACTTATCCGTAATGTTCCCCTTCTTCTCCTTCCTAATCCTTTCCCCTTCCAATACACACAGTCTCCTACCTATTTGTACCCCTTCCCCTCTTTCTCCTGCCTATCCCAAACACCTCGTCATACATAAACCCCTTCAATCCTACCCTCTTTCTCCTACCCATTTTTTCATCCCCTCTCACACATACCTCCTTTACCAGTCAGTTAGTAGACAAACCTTTTTTTCTCTTAAAGGGATAGGAAGGATCAGCCAGAACACTGGGTCCTTTGCAGGCAAACGGCCCAGCTCCGAGGCTTGCTGATCCATCAGTGGGAGTTAATTCTGGAGGTGGAACTTCCAGGCCCAACCTCCAGGGGCTATCTGCGCCACACAAATGACATCCCTACGCCATACCAACCAATTTAAATATTCCTCTATCCTACCTACCGATTAATACCCACTCTCTACCTACCTATCCCTGCCACATCATCCCTCCATTCTTCCTCTCTTCTCTATCTCTATTCCTACCCCATCTCGTCTCCTTGCCGTGCCAATTCCTATCCCCCTCTCCTATCTCCTTACGTATGTTTCTATGTTATGCCTACTTATATCCATTCCACGCAAATATATACCTATATTTACCCCTTCTCTGTTCTATTAACCTATTCCTACCTTCGCTCACTCTTACTTTCCTACTTACTTACGACTCTCCTATCTGCACATATGTTCCTATCCACTTTTCTCCCATGCCAATTCCAAACTTCCCGCTCCTATCTACTTCTCTTCCCCAACTACCTAACCTCTCTCTCCTACTTTCCTTTCTCACACTTCCCGTAACAACCTATTTTGACCTTTCTGTTTCTTTCCAATCTCTTCAAGTCACCCTTTATCTCCCACCTACACCAAATACACCAAAGACGAAGTACAAATGAGTAATGCCCTCAATACCTTCTTTGCATCAGTTTTTACAACAGAAGACCTCAGTGATATCCCTACACCATCGCCGATTCAGATTGATAATTCAGATGTTCTAAGCAATATCACCGTTACAGAGAGAGAAGTATTGAATTGTTTAGATAAACTCAAAGTAAATAAAACGCCTGGACCTGATACAATCTCGCCTAGAGTTCTAAAGGAAGCTAATGATGAGCTCTCCAAACCACTGACATTACTATTCAATAAATCCTTGCAGTCTGGAACTATGCCTGATCAGTGGAAGCTAGCCAACGTAACACCGATATTCAAAAAAGGCAGCAAATCCCTACCCAGTAACTATCGTCCAATTAGCTTAACCTCAGTTGTATGTAAAATGCTAGAAACGGTCATACGAGACAGACTCGTAAATCACTTAGAGGAAAATAACATACTTAAAGATACTCAACACGGCTTTCGTAAAAAACGTTCCTGTTTAACAAACCTCTTAGACTTCTTCCACGATATCCTCAACCTCTACGATGAGAGTAAAGCTGTAGATATTATATACCTTGATTTTCAAAAGGCCTTTGACAAAGTTCCCCACAAACGTTTACTGCTAAAACTAAAAGCGCATGGAATACAAGACGGTATGTTGAAATGGATAGAAAATTGGCTCAGCAACCGAAAGCAAAGAGTAGTCATCAACGGTAAGCCATCTAAATGGACCAATGTAAGTAGCGGGGTATCCCAGGGATCGGTACTAGGACCAATTATCTTTCTAATTTACATCAACAACATAGATGAGGGTCTCACCTGTACAATCTCAAAATTTGCTGACGATACAAACATTGCAAATAGCGTACTCTCAAAAGAACAAGTTGACGATATGCAAACACAATCTAGATAAATTGTCATGTTGGGCCCAAATTTGGCAAATGAGTTTCAATGCGGATAAATGTAAAGTACTGCATATCGGATACCTAAATGAGAAAGCAAACTATTCGATGAATGGCACTCAGCTTAAGAATGTAAACAGAGAAACCGATCTGGGAGTAACAATATCGAGTAACCTAAAACCGAGTCAACAATGTTCAGAAGTTGTTAAGAAGGCAAACAAAATAATTGGCTTTATAGGCAGGTCATTTGAGTATAAATCCAAAGAAGTTATCCTAACCCTTTACAATTCCTTAGTCTGCCCTCTTCTGGAATACTGCGTTCAATCCTGGTGCCCTTATTACCAAAAAGATATAAACAAGCTAGAACGAGTTCAACGTAGAGTTACCAAAATGATACCTAGCCTAAAGAACAAACCATACGAAGAGCGTCTTAGAGAATTAAATCTATTTCCTTTAACCCAGCGCAGATTAAGAGGTGACTTAATTCAAGTGTTCAAAATCATCAAAGGCATCGACAATATGAACTGTAGTAAGTACTTCACTATCGACCAATCTAATTACACGCGAGGAAACGGTTGCAAAATTATTGGTAAATCTTTTAACTCGCACGAATCTAAGAATTTCTTCTTCAATCGAGTTGTCAACTTGTGGAATGGGCTTCCCCGAAACGTTATAGACTGCATCACCGTTGATTCATTTAAACTCCGCCTAGACAAATATCTCGCATCAAACCCGCGACTGACTGCGTTTGTAAATGAATAACTTTATTTTATCTCCCCCTCAGTTACTAACCCATCTGTCCTCTACTAACTTCCTAATCCTGCCACTGACATTAGTTCCAGGGCAGTAATTCCCTTTCCAATGTTCCCTTACCCACTCTAAACCACTGTTGGGACACTTGATCCTCAGTGTTTTGGAGGACAAGCAACCTAGAAGGGTCACTAGATCTGTTGTTGCTTGATTTCCTTTGTACTCCTTTGTACCTACCTATCACTACCCACTCCCCCACCTACAGTTCTCTACCCCTTTCTTCTTGCCAGTTCAACTCTATGCCTAACCTTCATCTTGTTTGCCTTCCTTAGCTAATGCTCTCCATTCCTCTCCAGTTCTTGCCTCACTCACCTTTACACATCAATTCATGATTTTTTTCTCTCTCTCTCTCTCTCTCTCTCTCTCTCTCTCTCTCTCTCTCTCTCTCTTTGTGATATATCTATTCTTTCCTACTCCTCCTCCTCTCTCTCTCCCCTGCTCGAGCCTTACCTATTAATGTGTATCTCCCATCTCTACACAACAACCTATTCCTACCTTGACTCCTACTAACCCATTGCAACGCCATTTCCCTCCTACCTATTCCTACCCTCGTTAACTAGTACCCCAACCCTGTGTCCCTTAAGTTGGATTCACCCGAGCATGTTTTCGGTAACTAAACTCTGACAGATTCTAAATGATACTATTATAGTAATTCAGTCACCTGATAAAATAATCCTTCAGTTAATTGCAAATACAAACGCATATTAGTCACGATAAACTGACCAAATAAAGTTGCCGATCACACTTTGCAACAATATTTGCTCGCTAATGTCCATGAGTACTATACTTTCATATTTGTTGTATCTCCGCCTCGCGTTCTGAGTTTGCATGCATGCCTCATTCTCTCTCTAGCCTTTGATCCTATCTAAACTTTATCCATGGATACTCATCTGTATTCTTGCCATGCTTTTTCCTCCAGATCACACACTGAATCCTTTCCTAAAGTACTACAACATTTTCTTTGCTATACTTGTGCTTTCGAAGCCTTAGATTTTCTCTATTTTCTTTCCAACTTCCATATTTGAAACTTTCCAGGCAGTATCGTCAGTTTGCTTGTTATACTTATACCTACCAGTCATTATCTGTCTATAGCGTCGTAAATGCTTATCTGTTGAGTATTTTAGTCAGGACTGGTTTGGTTGCTGCCTATGGTCACCTCTTAATGTGTGTCCTCGTTTATTGTACTCAAGGTCATAATATTATTTTATCCACGGTCTGTAATGCTTATTTAGTTTACAATCTTTAGTTTGCCTATTTCATGGTTTCTTGCTTGTCTTCTTACTCATTGTCTCTCTTGTTTAATTTATCCTTGGTGTCTCACTTGCTTACTTAAATATCTCTCACTATCAGTCTCTCACTCACTCTCACTCTTATTATGTTAATGGTACCACTCTTGCTGTACTTTAGTCATTCTCTCTCACTGTTGCTGTATTTTAGTCGTTCTCTCTCTCTCTCACTCTTGTAGTCTATACTCTTTGTCTTGACTTTCCCCACTATAACCATAATTTCTTGCTATATTACTATACTTATGGTCTTTCATGTACGGTCACGCTAATAAGTCATTACCCAGCTGTCTTTACGTTTGGCTCGCTCTGTGTTGTATTAATGTCTGTCAGATGTTGAATAGGGTGGTGAAGTGTAGGGACAAGTTTGTATATTTCACTCGATATGAAGAAATTGAGCTAAGATATTGCTGATACCAATTATGGGTCAAAATATACTTGGTGCCGAGTCTTCACTTATTAGCGCGACTGTACTTACTTTACTTTCTTGTTTCTCTCCATGTTAGTGAGGGAGCCATAAGGCAGAACTATCTGTGACGAGTGACTCCCCCAGAGTTGAACAAGTGACAGGGCCAAAATCAAGGGACGTTCGAGCCATAATGCCTGGACACACGAAGATTGAAGATATTTAAGTCATAGGATGAGAGAGAGTTCCAGGGTTCAGCTGTTGAATAGAAGAAAGATTGAGAATAACGTTTCACTCTTGGTTTGGAGAGTTTCACAGAATAGAGGTGGCATTGTGTTGCAAGACGGGTGCTACATGTTCTATGAAGAAGGGGTGGTTTACACTGAAAGAGCTCTGAGGAGCACTGATTATTGTAATTGCGGTAGAATAGTGAGATAAATGCAACATTGCGGCGAAGATAGTGAGACTGCAGATAATTGGT
This sequence comes from Paralithodes platypus, assembly GCA_032716605.1. Taxonomy (NCBI): domain Eukaryota; kingdom Metazoa; phylum Arthropoda; class Malacostraca; order Decapoda; family Lithodidae; genus Paralithodes; species Paralithodes platypus. Next base: position 31,037,708 of record CM064523.1, read on the forward strand.
GAGTGGATGTGAGTTAATGAGACGGAAGGCTTTCTTTTCTACTTTATCTAGAAGTATTGTGTGAGAGGATCCTCCCCACACGTGTGAACAATGCTCAATACATGGACGCACTGTGCCCCTGTACAGAGCAAGAAGCTGTGCAGAGGTAAAGAACCTCCGGAGGCGGTTGAGCACACCCAGCTTCACACACTTACTGTCTCTCAGCTCTTACTGTACCCGTGGTCTCTTACTGCCTTCATCTCTCTCTGTCTTTGTCTTTTTGTGCCTTCATCTCTCGCTGTTTGTTGTCTATATTTGCCTTCAGCTTTCTTTTCCTTTATTTTTCCCTGCCTTCATCTTTCTCTGCCTTCATCTTTATATGCTTTTATCTATCTCTGCCTTCATCTTTCTCTGCCTTCATCTTTCTTTGCCTTCATCTTTCTCTGCCTTCATCTTTCTTTGCCTTCATCTTTCTCTGCCTTCATCTTTCTCTGCCTTAATCAATATCTGCCTTCGTCTTTCTCTGTCTTCATCTTTATCTGCCTTCATCTTTCTCTGCCTTCATCTTTCTCTGCCTTCATCTTTCTTTGCCTTCATCTTTCTCTGCCTTCATCTTTCTCTGCCTTCATCTTTCTCTGCCTTCATCAATATCTGCCTTCATCTTTCTCTGTCTTAATCTTTATCTGCCTTCATCTTTCTCTGCCTTCATCTTTCTCTGCCTTCATCTTTCTCTGCCTACATATTTTTTTGCCTTTATCTTTCTCTGCCTTCATCATTATCTGTCTTAATCTTTCTGTCTTCATCTTTCTCTGCCTTCATCTTTCTCTGCCTTCACCTTTCTCTGCCTTCATCTTCCTCTGCCTTCATCTATCTCTGCCTTCATCTATCTCTGCCTTCATTATTCCTTGCCCTCATCTTTCTCTGCCTTCACCTTTCTCTGCCTGTATCTATCTCTGCCTTCATCTATCTCTGCCTTCATATTTAACTGCCTTCATCATTATCTGCGTTCATCATTCTCTGCCCTCATCTTTCTCTCCCTTCATCTTTCTTGTGCTTGCCTGCCCTGCCTGACCCAATTTTCTGCTTCTCTGCCATCTGCCTGCCTCATATGGTTTGCCTTGTTCTCTGTCGAGCCATATCATGCTCATGCTCTCTCTCTCTCTCTCTCTCTCTCTCTCTCTCTCTCTCTCTCTCTCTCTCTCTCTCTCTCTCTCTCTCTCTTCTGTTCTGTCTATCCGTAATCTGCTCCCCCTATCCTCTTCCCCGGTCCCCTCTCTCCCTCTTTGCTCATTTATCTTCTTGGCTCATTTCCTTACCCACTTTGAATCCCCTCTATGCATGGGGATTCAACGATAAACGATAAACGTTATATTTCTACTCCTCTGTTCTCCTATCATGTCCTTCGTCTTTCTATTGCCATGCCATTCTTCTCCTCTCATCTTTTCTCTATGTATTATATTTGTTGTCTACTATTCTTCTCTTTCTTCTCCCCACTTATCTCCTTTCCTCGCCGCTCTTATTCCTTCTCCTTTCCCTTTCCCTGCAATCTAGTTCTTCTCGTCTCTTTAGTTCTCTCCAATCCTCTCCTATCCACTTGTCTGTCCTCTCTTGCTCACGTTCTCCCTTTCCATCAGTTCACCTGCCATAACCCCGGCATAAATGTATCCAGCCACATAATAGAACCACCCCTACAACAATACAATCACATTTTATCAATGCCCGTTTTCAGAAATTAAATAGCCAGCAAAAATACAATTCCATAAAAATCCACGCTCTGACACCCACACGAAAACACTATGATAAATATATACCTAATACATAAACCTACATAAACATCCGGCAGTATAATATATATATATATATATATATATATATATATACAGTATATATTTTTTTTTTTTTTTTTTAAGAGACAATGAATGGAGGAAGGAAAAACACAGATAAAACAAAAAGGTCCATGTGCCTAAAGGCATCCTCCATTCATAAAATGTTTGTAACAACTGGATTTAAACATTTGTTGATTGTAAGTTTGTGGAAAGCAATTCGAGGGAAGTGAATTCCAAAGAGTAGTAGCTCTGGGGATAAATGAATTCTGATAAGCAGAAGTTCTGCATTGTGGAGGAGAAAGTGTAAATTCATGGGCGCTCTCAGCTGCCCTAGTTCTACGGGGAAAGATGTGGAGAGGCGGCACAATTGAAGCAAGTTCCTCGGAACAATTGCTGTGAAAATATCTGTAGAATAATGCAAGGGATGCAACGTTTCTTCGTATGGCTAATGTAGGAAGGTCCTGTGTGATTGCAGGGTTATTGATTAATCTAATAGCTTTATTTTGAATTTTGTCCAACTGCCTCAATGCAACCACTCCACTTCCACCCCACAGAGGTGAACAGTAATCCATCTGAGAGCGCACATGACTTTTATATATTACGGCCAACTGCTCGTCAGTGAAGAATTCTCGAACTCTGTACAGGAGTCCCAGTTTTTTAGAGGCATTCTTAGCAATGCTTCTAACATAATGTGTCCAGCTCAAGTTAGTAGTTAATGTTACACCGAGAATGTCAATACTAGGGGAAGTGGGAATATTTACATCATTAAAAAATATATGGGAGTCAGTGAGATTCTGTCGGTTAGAAAATTGAATGTACTTGGTTTTCTGTGCATTAAAGGAAACTAGATTCTCTTGTCCCCATTCATTAATTCTAGAAAGGTCCTGGTTCAGAGAAATTGCAGTGTTTATTTTTGAATTTATAAGATCGGGTTGGGTGAAAGAATTGGTAAATGTGAAGGAACTGTGGAGTGTTGAGTCATCTGCGTAGGAATGTATTGGATTATGAGTGGTAGATATGAGATCATTGATATGAATGAGGAACAGAGTTGGGGCCAAAACTGATCCCTGGGGAACACCAGCATTTATTGAGTGAAATTGAGAATAAAGGCCATCTACCATTACACGTATTTTTCTGTTATGAAGATAAGAAGAAATTAGTGGAACTAATGATGCAAGGCCGTAGTGTGACATCTTCGACAATAAGGATTGATGCCAGACTCTATCAAATGCCTTTGATATATCCAGTGCTATTGTATGTGTTTCACCATGTTGGTCTGTAGCTTGGTTGATTTGATGCGTAAGAAGGCAAAGAATGTCATATATATATACATATATATGTATATATATGTATATATATATATACTGTATATATATACCGGTATATATATTATTTATACTGTATAATTATATATACCGTATATATATATATATATACTGTATGTGTGTGTGTGTGTGTGTGTGTGTGTGTGTGTGTGTGTGTGTGTGTGTTTTATAATCCCAACCGGACCCGAACCACACACAGTCATGAAGAGTGTCCATGCATTAATCCACTACACCATGGCGCCATGGTGTAGTGGATTACAATATGGACACTCGTCCTGACTGTTGGTGGTTTGAGTACAGCTGGGAGTATAAAACATTTAGTACCTCACATGTATTGTACTAAAAAAAAAATCTTCCGTGCTGACTCTCTGCATAGGCAAACTCTTTCCTCTCTGCCTTTCCTCTAATGTCTTTTCTTCTTGCTGGAAGTTTGCTCTCATTCAACCTGTCCCAAAGAAGGGTGACTGCTCTCACCTCTTCAACTATCGCCAAATTGCTCTAATGTCTTGCATCTCTAATGGTCCCCGGCCACAGAATCAAAAATCTTTCCATGGGAAATCAAAGAAGTACTGCTGTAGAGCCTCCCAGTTGGCAGCGCCAATGTGCCACAAGCGGCACCAGCGGGGGTGGTCAGAAAGCCATATTGGAGAGAAAGGACAAGTGACAGATATAAGGTTATGATCCGAGGAGCCCAACGGAGAGAGAAGATTTACAGTATAAGCAGAAGGATTAGAGGTTATAAATAAGTCAAGGATCTTGGGATAATCTCCAGGGAGATCCGGGATACGGGTGGGTTGCTGAACTAACTGCTCTAGGTAATTTAGGATAGAAAAGATGTAGGCTTGTATACCATTTGGTCAGTGAAATTAGAGGAGAACCATTGGTGGTGGTGAACCTTGAAATCTCCTAAGAGGGAGATTTATGAGAAGGGAGAGGTGGATGGAATGGGTTCCACTTTAGAAGTAAGATAGTCAAAGAATTGTGGATAATCATTTGAATTAGGGGAGAGATAAGCAGCACAGATATATTTAGTGAGGGAGTGAAATGATAGCTTAAGCCAGATAGTTCAGAATTCAGAGGAGTCAAAGTTGGGAACATGAGAGCAAGTAGGATTGTTACGTACGTACACGCAACATCCATCTTTGGCTTTGAATTGAGGATAGAGAGAGTAGGAGGATATAGAGACGGTCTTGTTGTCTGATGCCTTAGATAACTGAGTTTCGGTGATGAAAAGTAAGTCAGGTTTGGTAAAACAGAGATGGTGTTCCACAGAGAGGAAGTTAGAGGAAGGTCTGCGAATGTTACAGATATGAATAGATAGAGCAGAAGGTCCAGGGTACTTTAACCCATTGGCTGCGGAGACGTTCTGGAACGTCCTGGCAATATAAGCCAATTTACAGGCTCTTAACCCAGGGACTGCGGCCAGACTCTTAAGAGGTTCTACTGGGCGAATGCGGCCAGACTCTTAAGATCCAAGGCATACAAAAAAACTTTCAAAACATCCCAGTGGCACTCAAAACATAGCAATTTGTGATTAGGTGAGATATTCCTCCTCCATTACTTGCTACCCCTCCTCCCCCGCACTTTTTCCCCCCTACTCAATTATCCGGTATTTTCCCTATTAGGCCTATTCCCGATATTCATCGAGTATTTTCGTGCAAGGACGGGTGGGAAAGAGAGGGAGGATGGAGGAGTGTATCTCCGACCTTCTAAGTCAGTCTGAGAGCTCCCCTTGTCTTTCAGTACCATGCCAGACACAAGAGAGAGAGGGTGTCTTACTCTCGCCGGACGACTAGGTGGGTTCGACCTGGAAGATATGGAGGAAGTGGAGGAGATGAGCAAGGTGTTTAAGAAAGAGATCTGTGCAGCATTTGAGGAGGTGTGTGGAGTGAGGAGAAGAGGGAGGGGAGTGAAAGGTACAGCGTGGTGGACAGAAGAGGTAAAAATAGCTGTGGAAGACAAGAAGAAAGCATATGGAGAGTAGTTGGGTAGTAGAGGGAATGAAGATTTGGAGAGGCAGAAACGAGCGAGGTACGTGGAGAGAAAGAGAGTGGTGAAGAGAGTAGTGAAGGAAAGTAAGAGAAGAGTAGATGAGGAATTTGGAAGGAATCTGAGTGTAAAAGGGAGGGAGTGTAAGAAACTGTTCTGGAAAGAAGTCAAGAAAGTTAGGGAAAGTAGCAAGGGAAACAGTAAGGGTGTGAAAGATAAGAATGGGAGAATGCTAGCCGAGAAGCAAGAGAGAGTCGAAAGATGGAGGGTTGCTAAATGTAAGGAATGAAGAGCCAGCAAACATAGTTGGATATGGTATGGGAGGGAGAAGAGGAGAAGTAGTGGAGGAGGAGGTGGGGATCAGGAGGTCAGAAGTGTGGGAAGCCATGAAAAGAGTGAAGTTAGGGAAAGCACCAGGAACAGATGGAGTGTGTGGGGAAATGTTGAGGTTTGGTGGTGAGATAGTGATCGAATGGGTATGGCAAATGTGCAAACTATCATGGGAGAAAGGGAGTGCACCAGATGACTGGAAAACTGGCATAATTGTCCCCCTATATAAGGGCAAAGGGGAAAGAGGAGTGTGTGATAACCACCGAGGAATATGTCTTTTAAGCGTAATAGGGAAGGTGTACAGTAGAGTAGTGATTGAGAGAGTGAGAGTGAGAATGGGGAAATGGATAGGCAACGAGTAGGGAGGTTTTAGGAAGGGAAGAGGATGTGTAGATCAGATTATTACCCTGAATTGTGTTGTGGAGAAATATCTGGAGAAGCATCATAAGGTGTATGTTGCCTTTATGGACTTGGAGAAAGCCTATGACAGAGTGGATAGAGAAAGTATGTGGAAAGTACTTAGAATATAAGGAGTAGATGGCAAGTTGCTGGAAGCAGTGAAGAGCATGTATGAGAGTGCAAAGGCACTAGTACGTAAGGAGAATGAACAGAGCGAGTTATTTGACCTGAATATTGGGTTGAAACAGGTGTGTGTGATGTCCCCGTGGTGGTTTACTGTATATATGGATGGAGTCATTAAAGAAATACAAGGAAGAGCAGTGGATGTTGGTGTATCCCTGAAAAGGGAGCGAAATGAGTGGAAGCTGCCTATACTGCTGTTTGTGGATGATACGGTTCTGATGAGCGATAATGCATGGGAGTTGCAGGGCCTGGTAAATGAGTTTGGAACAGTGTGCGAAAAACGGAATTTGAAGGTAAATGTGGGGAAGAGCAAGGTTATGGTCTTCGAAAGAAGTGAAGTCACAGAGTGTGAGGTGAAGTTGAAAGCTCAGGCTACGGAGATCGTCAGCTCTTGAAAGTATCGGGGCAGTGTGTTGAGTAAAGATGGGATTATGGATGAAGAAGTACGGGAGAAGGTGTAATAGGGGAAGATGGTTGTAGGAACGTTGAAAGCAGTAACATGAAATAAGGTGGTCAGTATGGAAGTGAAGAAGTCCTTGCATGACAGTGTGGTAATCCCGACACTAACTTACGGAAGCGAAGCATGGACGTTCGGGAAGAGACTCAGACCAAGAGTGAGAGCGGTGGAAATGAGTTACTTGAGAAGTGCGTGCAGAGTTACATGGAGGGATAGACAGACGAATGAGGAAGTAAGGTGTGGTGTGGAGGTAGATGTGCTGGAAAGTGTGAAAAGGAACAACTTGAAATGGTTCGGCCATATGGAACGTATGGAAAGCGAGAGAATGACTAATGAATGAATGTACGAGAGCGAGGTGGAAGGACAGAGAGGGAGAGGTGCACCGAAGGAGAGGTGGAAGGGTGGAGTGAGGAAGTATATGAATGAAGGCGGTGCTGGTTGGGAGGAGGGGCGTCGACTGACTAGGGACAGAGGTGCATGGGGGCGGTTCGTTCGTCGCCACCCCTTCGGGGATCACGGCGTCATAGATAGACAGATAGTGTAGTGTGTAAGGTGTTTGTAGTATAATGTTTTGATAGGTGGAGAAGGTGTTTTGGAGGGCAGGCTGGGGTTGTCCTCAATATTGATGAGGCACAGAAAGGATTAGCTAGGGAGGCCAGGTGGTGACACAGGAGTTTTAGCTGTCCTTATCAAGCACCTAGCACTTCGTCCCGGGAGTACCGCCCTGTTCGGCTGGTGCCTACAGCCTCCTCCTAGCTTCCTCCTATGCTATACATGCCTATATAATAAACATACATACACGCACAGATCTTACACTAGTAAACAAATACGTACACACAGCAGCAGATTACACAACAAACACACCCATACACCGACAGGATCCTATCCCCTCTGCCCGTTCAATAACACCCACAAGTCAACACGCCCAATAAAACACACTAAATGATCGTGCACCATTATTAGCTGCACACAATAACACCAACAACAACAACAACAACAGACACTGTCAGGACCACAACAACACAAACAATAGCAGAGAAGCAGCCGATGCTCTCACATTATAAAACTGTGTTACTCATTTAGCGAGAGTGCAGAGTAGAGCACATACTTACGGTATGCGTACAATCCGTAGGGACAGTATTTGTGTAAGTATCATAAAAACACCTACATCCCTGAACATTGCACTATCCATCCTCTCACTCTCTTGTTTCCCTGTTCTTCTGTGTAATGTGTACGATACGAACTGGGACCAAATGATAATAACTAAATTAGAGAAGTCACCAAAAAAGTTGTATGACGTATTCAATTATTTTTCTAACTAGCACAATGTACATCGTAACAACTGGACATAGCATTAGATATGCCACTTCTATTAAAGTTACATTAAGGGGAGTACCATATGACTTTGCAATGTAGAATAAAGGAAATACTGACTGAGGAAGAGAGTTTTAGAGTTTATTTATTGAGTGGAAGAAAGACTGTGAAAGTCATTCCACTCTTGAGTTAGATATTTGGACAGAATATGGGTGGAAATGTGATGAAAGGCGGGTGCCAAGTACTCTTCGTAAGGGAGAATGTATCACACTGAGAAAGAGACAGATGCTCTAGGCCTCAAATGATGGCAGTATTTTTAGTAACCAATATATATATATAGTGAACAATATGAAATCGAGACGGGGAAGTCACGTTTTGATTAAATAATAATAAATTATAATTAGGTAGCAAGCATGATACTAATAGAGATTTGTTATTGTTTTGACAATCCAGCATTGAATATACAATGGAACTGATCAATGATGACAATAATACAATCTCCTCCAGTAACTACCGTTGGCCAAGAAAAGGACAATTCCGAGCAGATAAAGAAAACAAAATAGGCTTAAGTAATTCACAGTAACAAGCACCGTCACAGTAATAATAGTCACAGCTCAAATAAAAACAAAACTATCAAACGAATAGAAGCAACTTCACATGCAACATCAGAACACAACACGAATTTGAAGCCCAACCCCAACCATTAAAGAACACATAATACAAACAATGCAAGACTTCATAATTATTAGACAGACATTTATTCATACAAACATACAATGAACCAATATATACATCTACAATATCATAACAATGTGAGGCATAGGCTACATTAGCTACACAACAATTAAATAAAGACAAAGACCTTATCAGAAGTAAAAAACAAAACGAAACTCATTTACAAGAAAACAACAAATAGGTACAGATTGTAACTACAATATATCTACAACACAATACAATGATCATAAAGACCAACGTTTATAACAGCAACACCACGACAAAAACATCCTATCAACAACATCGCTAAGAGGGGATGGGGTTTTTTCTGACCCTCCTTCTCTCTCATGTTTAGCCCCAATAGTTTTCAAAAAAATATATAAATTAACCAGCCAATAACTAAACCTTTCCCCTCCTTAACCATAACAAAACAGTAACAAATATATGCATATACAACAATGCTCTAGGGAAGAGACGGACATCCAAACAGAAGCATCAACAAGTAATATCAAGAATAACCATTACACGACACAGACAAATCAACAGGCAAAAGACCGTCATTTATCTTTACTAACCAAATTACTAAATACTGAGAATATCAGCAACTTAATCAAATTCAACAGCAACATCACTATCGTCAGCACCACTACCAACGGAAACATCATCATCATAATCATTACACAAAATATAATGAAAGCCACACAATACAAAGAAATACAATACATATATACAAGAAACAAAGCCATATTCCCAGGAATAACTACAAAATGTATACACAAAACAATAACATAAAAAAAAAAAAAAAAAAAAAAAAAATTATATATATATATATATATATATATATATATATATATATATATATATATATATATATATATATATATATATATATATATGTAGATGTATAAATAGCCAACAACATCGTTTACTACAATAACATCAGCAATACTATTCAAACCAATACAGTAAATGAACGACCGACACAACCTAACAAACTGAACAACAACGACAACAGTAAGAAGATCACAGATAAAGAATGACATACACACTAACACAACCGAGTAAACGAACAAATCATACCAATAATTACAACACCATGACCAAACATCTGGAAGCATGGTATCATCATCACATTCCCCAATCCCAACAAAGACCTCACACCACCCTATCACACTCCTCTGCACCCCCTCCAAAGTCATAGAATGCCTTGTACTACAACTAATTACACACGCCTTACCCCTAGCTCCAACACAACATGGCTTCAGGCCACTGCACTCCACAAACACTCTTCTTACAGACCTTACACAAAGAGCTTTTGACGGCATTGATTCAGCCAGACCATCACACAGATCACTACTTGCCACACTTGCCACACCATCCAGCTCTTCTGAGCTATCAGAAGAGACTGGATGACTCCGTCGTCGACACCTGCCCAGGTTGTAACACCGCACCCCATACCATTAAACACATCATAGAAGACTGCATTTCACACAACCACTTACGCCAACAACACAATCTACACTACTTGAGAGCTCTGTGGGAAAGCCCGACCGTGGCCATGGCCTTCCTTAGAGACTTGGGGCTGTTCGGCCAGGCAGCTTAGGGAACAACAACAACAACAACAATACCATGAGATATATGAAAATCATAACATCACTAACACACAACACTGACACACAATTGTATATCACCAGAAACACACCACCAACAACACCAACCACAACACAGCCACACACCCACACGCGGGGCATTAGGTGATGTGTTGCCAAAGTTACATTGTTTGTTGCTACCCAGTTGTTTTTGATGTAGTACAACTGACTCCAACATTTATTTTTTTTTTATTTTTTTTATTTAGTTGTTATTAGTTCTGTCCAGCAATATAATCATCAAGTTTATTCTTTCCTGAGTTAATTGGCGTACTATATTGTAATAATTAACTTTTATATAAGTTTTGTTTAACTTTGTAAAGGATCACATAATTATCTCAACCAAAACGAAGTTTTATATTCTGTCTATTTCTTTGTTTATGTATTTAGTTGTTTGTTTAGAACCAGAGTTTCAAAAAATAATGAATATATTTAGATGAAACTTGTTCAGTAGCCTACATTAATTTGGTACCCAAAAGGGCCACACTAGAATGATTAACTTAGGATGAAATCGATGACCCTCCCTGCCCTAAGCAACAACATAAATACCCTTCAAAATGATATCATTATATCAATAATTAGATAGATAAAGTAAAATTCACATATAATTAAATGGTTGATAATATTAATACTACTACTACTACTAATAATAACAATACACAGAATGTATATCCTCAATTTTCACAATAACTATTGAATTATTGATTTGGTGTTGATTAGTTAATATAGAGGCAAACATCGCATCCAAAACATGGAATAGGTGGGGCGTTGTTAGGATGGATTAGGTCATGGCTAATTGGTAGGAAGCAGAGAGTCAGCATAAATGGTACCAAGTCAGAATGGGGAGCAGTCAAAAGTGGTGTCCCCCAGGGATCGGTATTAGGTCCCCTGTTGTTTCTTATATACATAAATGACCTAGATTTAGGTATAACTAGTAGGATAAGTAAATTCGCAGACGATACTAAAATAGGGAGATCAATTGATTCAGATAGCGATATAGAGTGCCTCCAAAGGGATCTAGATACCTTACATGAATGGTCAGTAAATTGGCAGATGAAGTTTAACATTGACAAATGCAAGGTATTAAAGATAGGGAAGATGCAAACAAATGTTAAATATAAACTAGCTAATTTAGAATTAGAAAATTCAGACTGCGAGAAAGATCTAGGTGTGTTTGTTAGCAATGATTTGAAGCCTAGAAAACAGTGTATAAGCGTTCGTAATAAGGCAAACAGGATTCTCGGGTTCATCTCTAGGAGTGTGAGTAACAGAACTGCTGATGTTATCTTAAAACTTTACTTGTCATTAGTGAGACCCCATATGAATTATGCTGTCCAATTTTGGTGTCCTTATTACAGAATGGACATAGATTCATTGGAGAGAGTACAGCGTAGAATGACAAAAATCATAATATTAGAAATCTTTCGTATGAAGAAAGGTTGAAGAAATTAGGTTTACATTCGTTAGAGAGACGCAGAGTTAGAGGGGATATGATAGAGGTGTTCAAGTGGGTTAGTGGGATTAACAAAGGGGACATGGCAAATGTACTAAAACTCAGTGATAGCGAAAGAACTCGTACCAATGGTTTCAAATTAGATAAATTTCGTTTCAGAAAAGATATAGGCAAGTATTGGTTTGGTAACAGAGTTGTAGACGGGTGGAATGGACTACCAAGTGCTATAGTGGGATCTAAAACTGTAGGGAGCTTTAAGATAAAATTGGATAAGCATATGGACGAGAAGGGTTGGGTGTGAAGGGGGATCAGCCGGGTTGGGCCAATCAGCGCTCTGCAGACCTCCATAATCCTGCGTTAATCTCTAACCGTTTTGGTAAGATGATCCTCAGGGTATTAGAGTGTGAAGCCTATAATTGGGCTTTGTAATGAATTGGGGTTGTGTGGGACAGGGATCTGCCTTGCTTAGGCCAATCGGCTTTCTGCAGACTCTCATTTTCTTATGTTCTTATGTTCTTAAGGATTACAAGTAAGACACACATATGAGTTCAACCGACGCTTTTCATACTTAATGCATGTTTTCCTTAAAATTTATTTATAACTTTATTATACAATTTAAAAGTTTGTTGTAATGGTTTCCAATACTATCCCATGTGTTTTCCACAGTAATATGTAAAGACCAGATTTTGTCATAAATGCCATAAGTGCTTTGTTGTGCCTTTTTAGTGATTTCATCACTATACTTCCGATTTTACCGATTTACCGATTTAGTGCCTATTATGCTTTTTTTTTCAGAGACTAAATTTGTGCCTTTTTTGGTGATTTCATCACTATAATGCCTTTTTTACCTTTTTAGTGTTTTTCAAGGTGTAAGCTATTGGTGCTTTTTGCTGCTGCCAGATGGCAATCTGGCCCAAGTTCGCCTGGCCACTACCTTGTTTTACTGGTTCAGTCTTCTCCATAGGAAAATGCTTGTAGTTATGTGCAATCAGGGAAATTTTTAGAAAGTGTGTCAATGACAATGTTACTTTGGTATTTTTCTCCTATTATATCTTGATTTTAGAATGTTCACCATATATTAATACATAAACTAAATTAAAGACTTTTTTTTGTAATTTACAAATGCCTTTTTGCCTGACTATTTTAGTGTTTTTTAGTGCCATAACTTCCGGTCTTTAGACTAATAGGTTGGGTCATGCTGTTTTGTGTTCAGAATGTGATGGTAGTAGTGACTGTTAGGGTGGTAATGAATGTAGTAGTGGTGGTGATGGTTGTAACTGTGGTGGAGATAGTGGTGGTGGTGATCTTGGTGGTTGTGGCCATGATGATCACGGTGTTGGAGGTGATAGTGGTAGAGTGATAGTGGTTGGTTCTAGGAGTGATGGATATGATATTATAGTGGGTAGGGAAAGTATTGATAGTGGTAGTAGTAATTGAGGTGGGTGTATTAGTTGAGATGGTGGTGGTGGTAATGGTAGTGGAGAGAAGGTTATGGTGGTAGTGGAGGTTCGAGTGGTAGTAGTGGTGAAGGTGGCAGTAGAGTAACTAGCCGTGGTGTTGGTAGACGTAGTGGTGATGGTGGTGGTGGTGGTGGTAATTGTAGTAGAGGTAATGTTAGAGCTAATAGCAGTGTTAATGGTAGTGATAGCGGTAGGAACAAAGCCAATGGAGCACTGGTTGCAATACAAAGTAGTTCATTATTACCGTACTGGCCGTAGTAATGGTGCAGATATCGGAATTGGCTACAGTGGGGGGATTCATGGGACAGGATCCAAATGTTTGCCTGGGTGGGATGGATGATGTTATGGTGATGAAGATGTATTTATTCTATAACAGAGTAATATTGAAGAGAATGAAAAGGAATGGTTTGAATGAGGCTTTTGTCCTGCAGTGGACGAATCAAACAAATGATGGAGAGTGATAATGATGACAATTATGATTATAATCATGGTGATAAAGATTATTAAATTATATTGATGCTGATGCAATGATGAATAAAAACATTGTGGCGTGTGTATATATATATATATATATATATTAGGGGAGGTGTGGCAGAGTGGTCTTGCCACTGGACTGGTAATCCAATGGATTGAGTTCGAATCCCAATATGTTAATGGGAAGATATTATTGGGATGGAATTTGTGCTGTACCTAGTTTCAGTGTATTACCACAGCACACCGAAATGCCAAAACAAAATACCCTCATTGTTCCCTGATTAAATAGCACTGTATGAATATTCCCATATTCAAAATATGCTACAGGGGGGCAATGCCTAGTGAGTTAATTGCTCAATAGGTGGCGTTCTGAGAGTGAGGGTCCGAGCCTGAGGAGTGAGATTGTGAAGCGCAGGGGCGAAGCAGCTTCAGAGATGGAGTTGGGTTCGAGCCGTGAGTAGGTGCTTCGCATGTCTCACTCCCTAGACTGGAACAAGACCTCACGGGTCTCACCGTGTTCAGCGGTAGAGTGTAAAGGCTATCAGCCTATTCCCGAGAGAGAGTAGTTGAAATATAGAGAGAAAAAAAAATATATATATATATATATATATATATATTGGCTTCAGGAGGGTTTAATCGCGCAAACTGAAAAGAAAAGTACAATACTGGAAACTCGACAAATACATAAAATAAAATATAGCCCTTGATAATAGTACCCACATAACTTATATGAACTAAAGCATAAACCACAGAGAGCAAAGTAAAGTTGGGATTGTGAAGTAGCTACTCCACTTCTGAGCCCGGCTGTGCGTCAAAGCTTTCTCTTCTTTAATGCTGTCGGTCAAATAACTAGTTGTATGGATAATCCGTGATGGCACATACTAGGAAACAACCTTCAACTAAACGCCATTGGTTTTCTCAGAACGAGGCAGCAATACGTACCTCATCAGATCTCAAATAGCTCCAGACAGGATTGATCGACTTGCCTGAAACATGCGTTCCGTGATTGCTCATAGGTCTCCTTTACTTAGGATTGTCACCCACCAAAATCAATGGTTGAACAAGGTCAACTTCGGATGCATGTACAAATAACATTTATCCAATAATAACAAAAAATGCTTGAGGTAAGAGAAATTTATACTAAGAGGCTGCATAGACCGTAAAGTCTACAAAATCTAAAATATTTGGGAGTAGTCTTAAAAAAAGTGATCCTGTGGTTGGCTAAATATGACTAACTTAAAGCAATCTTGACCACAGTAGTATGCATAAGTTTGCCTCTGACCTGATCCAAGTGATGGCTGGCTGCGGTCGACCCTCCGCGGCACAGAAGAGGGTGGCGGGGTCCCCCTTGGCTACCACCAGGGACTTGGGGTGCTCCACGATCCTTGGAATTCGACCTGAGGGAGAAAAAGAGACCACAGGTGAGTTACAGATTGGTGAGTATTTCGGATAGATATCAAATGGTTAGACAATTATGCAAGCTCTATCAGTAGGAGAACACATTTCTATATAATTACTACTGTTGCCATATGATCTACTTTGTAAATGAAGGACTGCTGTGAATCAGAGGGTTACAACTATCTAAATTAAGCTTCTAACTCTGATAGGTCCTTCCGGATTATTTTTGTTTATGTTTATGAGGGAGACACAATGCCTGTCTCAAGTGTCTCCCCTAACGTTGAAAGAGTGACAGAGCCAAATGAATGTAAAATTGGCCCACAGAAAAGCCACCATAGTGTATGTTTTGGATAGAAAATACAACACATAAATGAATAAATAAAAAACATATATATACATTTTTTACAGTAGTTTGACCGATCATGTAATACAGGAGAGGACAATTAAGCAACTCAATATAAATTCCTCACCCAGGCAGCGTTACCCCCACAAAGTCCGTATATAATCTGACTCCCTCCTCCCCACATTCAGTGTCGAGAAATTAAGTCGAAAAACACAAACCTAAACCAACACCTTATAAATGGCTACCAGAGACATTCGCCCAAGCTGTAAACTTAATTATACACGTGCCAAAGGGTAGGTAAAACCAGATATGCAAGCTAACGTTTCATTGGATGTGTGTAGGCCTATCATCAATTAATATAGCTTACAATTATATAGTGAAAAACCTTCCTTTCTGTGACAATTGTTTTGAAGTCACAAGGCTAATCATTTGGACGGTAACAATGCAGATGGGTAAGATAGATCTGAATACAGCCAAGACGTGGTTATTTTCCATCAGGAATGAGAAATAAAGGTGGTTAACAGGGAAACCCTTAAAACTCAGCCCATAACCGCGGCACATTCCACACACCCTTAAATTTTTCCCTCCATCCACATCGCCTTCCTAATGTCAACACATACCGGCTTCTACACATCAACCACACCACCTACACAACACCAACTCCACAAACCCTCCCACACACAAATCCACACAAACAGCCCAACACCAATCCCCCCCACTCCAGCTTCCCTCACAAGGTACGCACCCCCTGACTGCCTAACCTCCACCACCACGCAGCCTAATCAAGCACTCATAGCATCAGGGCACACGTATGTCACCTCTCCCCAAAATATGTCCACCCTAAAACCCACCACATCACTGCCACCTATGGTAATTGACCACCCTACTGTCATTAACCAAAAACATTTCCAGGAAGCAAGTATGAAGCAAAAAACTACTCTAACAGGCTCCCCCAACGATACCCCCACACATGATCTTACCACACCTTTACTCTCCACACCTCTGCCACCTGCCCACTTACACCCGATGAACAAAGGCACTCAGCCCCCCTCCACACCGTCTCGAAACACCACACAATTTCCAAACCACACCCTTATTTGCCCCACACACTCGCAGGCCTCCACCTCCCAGACCCAGCATGTCCCTCAGCAAAGCCCACCACATAACCACTCTTAAGCCCATATCACACGAGCGTTTTATCCCCGACCAACATTTATCCTGAACACTGGTATGGCAGCATATGAGGTAAACATTTAAGATATTTCGGTCACCTAAATTCATCTACCATCAGTCTAGTTTCCGATACCAGTGCAAAATATTCAAGAAATGTTGCCAGAAAAATGTTGATCATCGAATGTTGACTATAAAAGCTCTCGTGTGATACCGGCCTTAGCCACCTACACCCGTACACCTACAAGGGCCACCTACACCAATATGCAGATACTATCTGAAAAGGTGCTATTTTGGACAAAAGGGTGATTTTAATGGAGGAAGATGTTGATTTGCTCACCCACAAATTTGCAACATACTGATCAGTGATGGATAATGCAGATTTGGTGAAAGTTGCATATACCACCACCCATCCATCTGCAAGTCATCACTTGAAAGTAAGACCTGCTATGATATTAACTGCCACTAGAAGAGTGGCGAACCCTACCTTAGGTGACCTTAGATAGGTGACATGAAAAGTCTTCATTATATATTTACAAAGAAATGGGACTAAACGTC
>CM064523.1:31059725-31085645 GCA_032716605.1 Paralithodes platypus
AGAGTTCTCTCACTCTTATAATTACCTCTCCAAAATTAGTTTTCTGCCCACAGCTAACTCAAAGACAACTGCAGAGGTTGAAGTAATTAAACTAAAGGTTTCTAAATACCCCTGATGGTAACAATGGCTTTAAAGTATCCCCAATAGGCTCAAAATCGCGTCATATGCGTGAAAGGGTTAAACAATATTGTTTACTAACTAACCTGCCTACAGGGACTAATGCCGACGCCATTTTGTAAACAAACTTCTTTGGGGGATTAAACATATTAAATTCCAGCCAATTTTGTACCAAATTTAAGTGCATTCATTTATCTTTTCCCCCTAGATATATTCTTGACTTTTTCTCCTCAGACTGATTTTACTTTAAGCTAAGGGTGGTATTTGTACAAACTAACATAGCCTAACCCAACCTGCCAAGCTTTTAACCTAACCCAAACCTAGCCTAGCCTATAGCCAGCCAATCTGTTTTTATTATTAACTCTTGTAGATATTGTATTTAGTATCCTACTGTAGCTATATATATATCTGTAATTTTAGTTGTTGCTTGCACGATCTTGTAGTAACCTTTGACTGATACACTTTTTTATCTAAAAATAGTAGGCTACTGCTTTACTAGGTTACAGCGACACCAGGACCATCTGTTGACACAGTAGATTAACCCCTTGTTATATTTTTATATAATCTCTCTTTGGTGAATTGTATATTTAGTTACATATTCTGTTATATATATATAGTTGTTAAAGGTTAGGTTATCAACCTGGAAGCCTATTACTGCGTTTTCAATTTTAATATTTTCGGTTAGGCTATTCAACGCTGGTAGCCTATTATTGCGTATTTCAATTTAAAAAAAAACTTTTGGTTAGGCTATCGCCCCTGGACGCCTAATTCTGCGTATCTCAATTTTTTTGTTTTCGGTTAGGCTATCACCCCTGATAACCTATTTCTGCGTATTTCAACATATTTATTTTCGGTTAAAGTGAGTGAAGTGTTTTAAAGTGAGTTAAGTGTTTTTAAGTGAGTGAAGTGTTTTTAAGTGAGTGAAGTGACCTGAAGAAAGTGACTATCACCATGCCTCGCGCTTGTACGAACTGTGTCGGTAGGTTTGGTGAGTACATGTTTGCTACTGTCGATCTTCAAGTCTGCCAGCTCTGCCAGCAACAAGAGAATTTTACAGTGAGATTAGATGAAGCCTACAACAAGATCAACGTCCTCACCATGAAGCTGGAATCACTCCAAGAGTTTGTAACACTCAACGTTGGAGTACCACAAACTTCAATTGTCACCGCAACTCCAGCAGCCACCAACGCCCCAACGTCAACTGCCAACAATTCAACGCCTGCAGTAGCCACTTCAGCTGATGATTCCGATACTCAAGAAACCAATAGTGACTCTCTTCCCCCTCAAGACAACTTCCGTGTCGTGAGGAACAACGTTTGCCCCAAGACCAGGAAACCCATACCGATTACAGAGTGTCAAAACCGTTTCCAGATACTCACAGACTCAGATGACGAAGAGGAAATAGAAGAAGTCCGGCTCGTGGGAGACTCGATGATACGGGGTCAGCTCACACAGTTTTGCGCCAGGGCACCTAAGACCAGGAAGCGTTTTTGTATCCTTGGTGGTGGTGTGGACGACGTAGTTGCTGCAGTTGACGAAGTATCAAAGCTGGCCCCTGCTAATACAATGTATGTCATCCACGTTGGATCCAACGATGTACAGCGAACCCGGTCGGAAGATTTGCTTTTAAAGTACCAGCACCTGATCAAGTCGTTTAAGGAGAAGTCATCAAGGATCATCGTCTCAGGAATCGTCCCCCGGCTCGGTGTAGAGAGCCGATTTTACAACATAGCCACCAGCACAAATCGTTGTCTAGCAAACCTCTGCAGGAAGGAGAACGTGGGATTCGTCGACACCAGGGACAATTTCTACTACGATGACTATATGTTTTCCGACGATGGAGTTCATCTGAACCAGGTGGGAGCAGCACGTTTTGGGCGTCTTCTCAACGATGCGGTGAAGGATTTTCGGAGAAGAAATCGACTCAGCACAGGACAACAAGGAAGGAGGACCGAAGACAGCGAGGACGGCAACCTGCAAAGGAATTAAATACTAATCCGTCAAGAACCGTGATTTTGGATAAAGCTCCACCAACACGACCCAAATTCAAAACCACCAGGGATAACGACCGAGGACCGAGGACAGCCATGAATGTAAATGTAGATCCGATCAGAACCAAAAATTTGATTAAAGAACGTTCTGTGAGTTCTAAAACCGCAACTTTAAAGGTTTTCTATGCAAACGCTCGTAGCATACGCAATAAATTTTCAGATTTAGAGGAACTAGTGTTTACAGAAAATTGTGATGTGATTGGCATAACAGAATCTTGGCTCAATACAGAAGATAGATACTTTTTAGCAGAGTATTCACTTCCCGGTTATGTAATGTTTGAGAACAGCTGAATAAATAAAAATGGAGGTGGCATTTTATTTTATATCAAAGAAAGTATTAACCCGACCCTCTTGTCAAAACCTTAAATTGTGAACGTCGACACATTTTTGTGCTAATAAAGAATAATAAAGGTACAAAAATAATAGACCTCCAGCTCAATCAGTGCAAACTGACCGAGAAATTTATGAACAAATTGCAGATGTAAGTAACTCACAAGATACCGTATTTTTTTGGCGACTTTAATTTACCTGTGACCAAGTGGGGCGATACTCTTACTTCACACTTCGGACATGACTTGTATGCGAACTTGCAAGAGAGTTCACTCTATCAATTTGTTAGATCGCCGACCCGTGGTAATAACGTTCTTGACCTTGTACTTGCAACAAAAGAAGAAATTATAGAGAATTTGAATGTTGGTGATGAATTCAGTAACAGCGACCATCGTACAATAACTTTCACTTTAAAGTATACTAGTAACGAACCAAATAGCAGCATCGAAAAAGTACCTAATTTCAAGAAAGCAAACTTTCATAAACTTAGAGGTATGTTTAAAGAAACTGACTGGAGCTTTTTAATTAACAATAACGACATAAATACATATTGGGAATTATTCGAAACCACTTACCTAAAAGCAGTGCAGGACTGCATACCATCGAAAATACGGCGTATAGGCCAAAATAATAAGCCCAAATTGTGGAATAAAGATATTTCAAACTGTCTGCTTGCTAAAAAGTTTGCTAATGATAGATTAAAATCCTTACAAAATGACAAAGAACGGGTGAAATTTGTAGAGCAACGAAGCAAAGCCAAAAAGTTAATTAAGCAAAGTCAAAAGACCCTGGAGTTACATGTTGCGAATCAAAGTAAAACAAACCCGAAAGAATTCTATAGTTATATCAGAAAGAAAAAAGTAGTTACTTCAACTGTTGGACCGTTAGTCGATGAAAATGGAGAATACACCAAAGACGAAGTACAAATGAGTAATGCCCTTAATACCTTCTTTGCATCAGTTTCTACAATGGAAGACCTCAGTGATATCCCTACACCATCGCCGATTGAGATTGATCATTCAGATGTTCTAAGCAATATCACCGTTACAGAGAGAGAAGTATTGAATTGTTTAGATAAACTGAAGGTAAATAAAACGCCTGGACCTGATACAATCTCACCTAGAGTCCTAAAGGAAGCTAAGGACGAGCTCTCTAAACCACTGACATTGCTATTCAATAAATCCTTGCAGTCTGGAACTATGCCTGATCAGTGGAAGCTAGCCAACGTAACACCGATATTAAAAAAAGGCAGCAAATCCCTACCCAGTAACTATCGTCCAATTAGCTTAACCTCAGTTGTATGTAAAATGCTAGAAACACTCATAAGAGACAGACTCGTAAATCACTTAGAGGAAAATAACATACTTAAAGATACTCAACACGGCTTTCGTAAAAAACGTTCCTGTTTAACAAACCTCTTAGACTTCTTCCACGATATCCTCAACCTCTACGATGAGAGTAAAGCTGTAGATATTATATACCTTGGGTGGGTGGGACTCGTTAGCCTTGGTCGGCAAGTCATCTAGGGGAGACAACCTTATACAAATTCGGGTGGATGGGACTCGTCAGCCTTGGTTGGCAACCTGTCTAGGGGAGTAAACCTGATACAAATCCGTACTGCTTACCTAAGGGTAACGCAGGTTTGTCGATGGATTAGCCGAACACCACTGTAGAAAATTAGTGCTAACAAGATACACAGAGGGCCTCGGACCGATCCTAAATTGAGTGGTCAATCCTGTAAGTCCTTCACTAAACTGGCTCGGGTTGTCCCTCTCACAGGGAATAGGTCCGCTTGGGGGCCTTCTGTGTATGGCCACCCTCGTAAGGGGAGTAAGGCATCCGGCAATAGATAGATAGATAGATAGATAGATTTTCAAAAGGCCTTTGACAAAGTTCCCCACAAATGTTTACTGCTACAACTAAAAGTGCATGGAATACAAAACGGTGTGTTGAAATGGATAGAAAATTGGCTCAGCGGCAGAAAGCAAAGAGTAGTCATAAACGGTAAGGCATCTAAATGGACCAATGTAAGTAGCGGGGTACCCCAGGGATCGGTACTAGGACCAATTCTCTTTCTAATTTACATCAACGACATAGATGAGGGTCTCACCTGTATAATCTCAAATTTTGCTGACGATACAAACATTGCAAATAGCGTACTCTCAAAAGAACAAGTTGACGATATGCAACACAATCTAGATAAGTTGTCATGTTGGGCCCAAATTTGGGAAATGAGTTTCAATGTGGATAAATGTAAAGTACTACATATCGGATACCAAAATAAGAAAGCAAACTATTTGATGAATGGCACTTAGCTTAAGAATGTAAACAGAGAAACCGATCTGGGAGTAACAATATCGAGTAACCTAAAACCGAGTCAACAATGTTCAGAAGTTGCTAAGAAGGCAAACAAAATAATTGGCTTTATAGGCAGGTCATTTGAGCATAAATCCAAAGACGTTATCCTAACCCTTTACAATTCCTTAGTCCGCCCTCTTCTGGAATACTGCGTTCAATCCTGGTGCCCTTATTACCAAAAAGATATAGACTAGCTAGAACGAGTTCAAAGTAGAGTTACCAAAATGATACCTAGCGTAAAGAACAAACCATACGAGGAGCGTCTTAGAGAATTAAATCTATTTCCTTTAACCCAGCGAAGATTAAGAGGCGTCTTAATTCAAGTGTTCAAAATCATCAAAGGCATCGACAATATGAACTGTAGTAAGTACTTCACTATCGACCAATCTAATTACACGCGGGGAAACGGGTGCAAAATTATTGGTAAATCTTTTAACTCACACGAAGCTAAAAATGTCTTCTTCAATCGAGTTGTCAACTTATGGAATGGGCTTCCCCGAGATGTTATAGACTGCATCACCGTTGATTCATTTAAACTTCGCCTAGACAAATATCTCACATCAAACCCGCGACTGACTGCGTTTGTAAATGAATAACTTTATTTTATCCTACCCTCAGTTACTAACCCATCTGTCCCTACTAACTTCCTAATCCTGCCACGGACATTAGTTCCAGGGCAGTAATTCCCTTTCCAATGTTCCCTTACCCACTCTAAACCACTGTTTGGACACTTGCTCCTCAGTGTTTTGGAGGACAGGCAGCCTAGAAGTGTCACTAGACCTATTGTTGCTTGATTTCCTTTGTACTCCTTTGTACTCCATCACATTTATGTTTAACATTCCTCTCTTTTTCCTCTCCCTTTCTTCCTTCTTCATTTCACTCTTCCCCATACCATGTCGTGTTTGCTTGTGTTTTCTCTTCTTCCTCTCCTCGCCACATGGTCCATTTTCCTTGTTCACCATCTCTCCTCCTTCCTCTTCCCCATACTTCCTTCATTGATCTCTGTCTTCCATCTCCCCTTTTATCGCTCTCCTCAATGCAAGAACTTATCTATCATCCTAGTATTTACTTCCTTTATTTACAACATATTACTTTTTTCTATCAGTTGTGTTGAAGTAATGTGTTCGTAACTGTACAGTAACCCATTCAAAAATAAACTGACTGATGTCTACCTTTGCTTCCGACTGCTGAGCTCTTTTGTTCTCCATAAGCACGAAATGTGTGTGTATATGTGAACAAGTGTGTGAACAAGAGAAAGTGACTTTGTGTGAATAGGTTATTTGCACTACATATACTGCAATATTGTATGCTCAAATACTATGGTTAGTATGCACTACATATACAGCAATAATGCATACTCGAAAACCAAAGTTGTATGCGCTGCATATAATTTAATAGTGTATACTTGAAAACTATCATTATAAGCACTACACATATTGCAATGTCGTATACTCAAAAACTACACGCATTATATTGCAATATTGTATGCTCGAACACTAAGGTTATACGCACTACATATACTGCAGCATTGTATGCTCGAAAACAAAGGCTATATGCACCATTCATACTGCAATATTGTATGCATGAAAACTAAGGTTATATGCACTATACATACTGCAATATTGTATGCACGAAAACTAAGGTAATATGCACTATATATACTGCAATATTGTATGCACGAAAACTAAGATAATATGCACTATATATACTGCAATATTGTATGCACGAAAACTAAGGTAATATGCACTATACTGTATATACTGCAATATTGTATGCACGAAAACTAATTCAATTTATCCTCCTCTAGATAACAAACACTACTGTATATGTTTTGCTTAATATTCTACTTACAATTGATATGTGTTGTATTAAGCTTACATAACATACTTTCTTAGTGAAGGTGGTAAGTTTATAATTACAGTAAAGTCTCTGTTTGCTTAACCCTTTATCTCATTCTGGTCATATTCTTCGTGCTCCTCCCATTATCATTTATCACGGTCCTTCTTTTTATTTGGTTGACCCTCCCCTCTCTCGTGTACTGATTACACCTCTTTCCTCTCGCTTATGTTCACTCTTTTATGCTCACTTTTTGTTTTATAATCTCCCCCTCATTATTTTTCTCTGGCTGTGTATCTCGTGTATTAATGGTATATGTTGTATCTATTTTGTCTATCTATCTATGTACGATATATATATATATATATATATATATATATATATATATACAGTATATATCACCGAAAATAGACAATAACAGGTTACAGATCTCTGGAACCCATTCTCCCTCATATAAGCCTAATTAGTTTTTAGATTTTATAAAGTTCTTCCCAATATTTGGGCGATTTTAAGAGCTTTCCCTTCATTGTTTTGCCAATGTTTTTACTTTTCGTGCCAATTAGGTGTCATTTGTTTCTGGAGAGAGATAGAGAGCTTGAAATTTAAGAGGAACTGGTCTTCAGCAGTTGCATTTTGCACCTAAAATATATATAAATAGATGATGATAATAATAATAATCAAACAAAAAATATCCCCTTGAAGATGACAGATTTGTTCTAATAGTTGACTTTGGATGCACATAATGGAGTTGGTATGTGTCGCTGAGGATTGGCTCCCTCGTCTCCTACACATCGTAACTCTATAGACATAATCCTTCTAATCCTCCCCACCCCTTCACTATACACAGTATAATGACCATATGCACAGTATATTGCATTTTGGCTAACATTTAGCGACCGGATTCAGCTTACGAAAGACATCTAGGGATCAAATTAGTTATGAACTATCGTAATTAACCCTTCAGCCCCACAGATTCTTCATATTCCAAGTAACATAGTATAATTTAGTATTAACGGCATTAGCGATATATTATAAGGTTACTATCACGCACATCCATATATTCAAATGTTGATTCTCGCCCTACCCACGCCCCATATATTACGAGAGAGAAAGAGACCTGAGTTGAACGAAATGGTCTGGTCAGAGATAGCATAACAAACAGTCCTTGTACAGGTAGGTTGAATAAGGACTAAGTGAAAAATAAATCCTATTATCTTTTGTCTCTTTTTCATCCTTTAACTTTTTCTTCTGTTACCTCTTTATATTTCTTACTTACCCTCGCCTTTCATTAAATCTTCTCCCTTCTCTTCTTCCCTCTCTCTGATTGCTTTCTTTTGTATTGTTCCGGTTTTTATCGACTAATTCTTAATCTTGCTAATGTATATTATTTTGTGTGTACCGCTTTTTATTAAGCTTCATTTTGTTATTATTCTTATTAAGAGTTGTGTATTCTTTATAGCTGAGCCCTTTCAATTAATTTTTTAGAGTTTTCATTCGTTTATCTCCCTTTCTTAGATATCGCTCGCGCCTCTCTCTCTCTCTCTCTCTCTCTCTCTCTCTCTCTCTCTCTCTCTCTCTCTCTCTCTTTGTTTACCTGTTATATCTTTGTGTATTGTAATTCTTATTTCTCACCCTTCTCATTTCTCTATTTTGAAGAGTCTCCTTATACTACTCGCTAACATTTAGTATTTGTAAAATTTCTTAAAGGTAATGGTATATTTCCTTTTTTGTGTATCAACCTGTTCGGCTTAATTTCACGTTTTCCACTATATTTCCATCCATAAACTTAACATTTGTTTACCATAATTTTAGTCCTTGCTGCCTCTCTTTCATTTTCACTTCTTATATTTTGTTTTCCATAGAGTACAACACACTCGAAGCTTCTGTTCCATCTCCCTTCCTCTGGAGTTATATTTCTCTAAAGTAATAAGATGTAATGACTTACTAAAACACTGGAATCTAGCTTGTTTAGAAATATATTTGTTTTCAGATTAAGTTAGTCTGTGTATTGTATTTCTTTCTCCCTCTACTTCCACTGTTTCTTATTATTTAGTGGGCTTTCCCATCTAGAGGTAAGGCATAATTATCTACATGGGGCCATAAAGCCTGTGTGGTCAATAGTTCTATGTAACTCATGCACACACTCTCTCTCTCTCTCTGGCTCATCACTTCATCAATCATTTTCTGAACCCTCCTCCCCCATGCATCTTCACACTTCTTTCCTCTCTTCCTTTATCGCTTTCCCTTCCTCTCCATCTTCACACTTCTTTCCTCTCTTCCTTTATCGCTTTCCCTTCCTCTCCATCTTTCTTATCTTGTCTTTGTTCATGTTTTGTATGTCCTTATTTCCTTTTTTTTCGCCCTCTCTCCATCATGAATCTTTCCTTTCTGCATTACCATTTTTTTAAATGTTGTATATTATTATTTTCTTTGCTCTCCATTGTTTACTATTTTGAAAGTTCATGCATTTCATTCCTTCCCGTCTTTTATCTTACTTTTCATTTGTTCCGTTTTGCTTCCTGTTATTCTTGTCTTTATCATATGTTTTATCCCTCCCTTTTCACGTACATGAGGTAAAGAATTTCAGGTTTAATAGAGGGGTTAACTTATGGAATAGAATACCTCGTAGTGTCATTGAGCATAGTATTGTTCAGACTTTCAAAAATCGTCAAGATAAATATTTCGCTCTCAACTCCCGATTAATTGCGTTTACCCACGAATAGCACCACATTATACTGTGCTCTCATTGCCTGTTTTCACATAGAACCAGTAGTTTAGTTACAAGCAGCCCCGTTAGGATCCATCGATCTATTGTTGCTTGTTTTCCTTTGCACTGCTTCCTTTCGTTTTCCTTATTCGTAGATTTCCTTCTTTCTTCCTTTACTTTCTTTCTACCTGTATTCGTTTTTCCATTTGCCCTTATATAATGTGATAAGATAATCAATGGTTAATGCCTTAGATTACTTTTTTTCTCTATCTCTTTCATCCACTTGACTGCCAGTGTGTATCTCAGCTATAGTCTCTCTCGCTCTCTCTCTGTCTCTCTCTCTCTCTCTCTGTCTCTCTCTTCCCCTTGGCTGTCAATAAAGTAGTATACTGAGTGACTTATCTATTATGGTAAGGGTGTTTCCCCTCTCACTATTGTTGTTATTATTATTATTATTATTATTATTATTATTATTATTATTATTATTATTATTATTATAGTTAGAAATGTAATACATATATTTAATATTCTAGGTTTTATTAATTGCACCACAACACCAAACACCTCCAATGAAATTAATGAACGCATATATGTGATCCACCAGGATTCGAACCCGGGTTATCACACACAGATTTTTAAACACCTTAACCATTGCACCACCAAGACGGATGTTACTTAACGATATTGTGTATATAATGATACAGCAAGAAATCCATCGTTGACAAAGGTAACAAACTCAACTATCGTGTCCTCACCAATATGTGTCCTATTTGGTCCGAGGGATTTATCCACACCCCAACTATTTGGTTCGAGGGGTGCTTTTTGGACATATATGTTTCGCTCCATTAGTTTGGAGATTTTAAGACTTTACCCAATTAGTTCAGCGATAATATGATGCTTCATCTCACTGATTTGCCGATTTAATGTATATATCTTTTGTTTGGGGGGAGTGGGGGTGGCGAGTGATAGCGAGCCTATTACTAATATGAGATCGGCCTTCGGCCGTGACACTTTTCTATCAAATTATGTACACATTTTACTTGAAGAGGATCTGGGTGAGTATTTATTAATTTTGGAGGAAGTATCGGATGGCGTTTTTGTAAGCCGAGGGGACAAACTAAAATATTGCTTCAAACAAAGAAAACCAAGCGAAATCCTCGATAATAATTTAACAGAATATGATCATTACATATAAGACGACGGATCAGATACATTAAAGGTGACTAGGACACAACGAAGGAATGGATTATGTTATGAGTAAAATTAATAAAAAAATATCATTGATGAAGATCAAACACGAAAATTGGAAGAAGGATGAGAGAGTAACGGAAGCAAGTGAACAACATAATATACGATTACACGGAATCAGGGAAATTTAGGTAAGGAACAGAAGAGAAATGAGAAAGGAAAATAGTGAGATAAATCAGAATAATATAACCCACATAAGATACAACAAATTATCAAGGGGGGGGGGGGGACTGATGAGTGGAAACAAAGAATAAACACAATGGAAGGGAAGTATTAAGATAAGGCATTGAAAAAGAAGATCAGAGAATGAGGTACAAGTAAAGAAGGTGAGAAGGAAAACGGAGGAACATAGAAAACATGGAGAAGGAATGGACATAAATAAAGGAGGTGGGAACAAAAATCAATGAAGGGGAAATAAAGGCAAGAAACGAGCAGAAGAGGAATGGAATACATGGGATGAATAGAAGTAACTGGAGAGGGAAAGGAGAAATACAGTAGAAGACGGGAGCGAAGAGAATAACATTAACAATAGTAAAATTATGAATAAGAAAGGATCCGGATGGGTACGAAAAATAAAGCAGGAAGGAAGTGGGGAGAACACGGAGGGAAGGAGAGATTGAAGAAAGGAGGGAAGAAAATGCGAAGAGAATAGAAAATACAGAAAACAACAACAACACTGGGTGAGAAGGAGGAAGACGATCAATGAAGGAGATAGAAGGGAAGGCAAATAAAGAAAAGAGGAGACAAATGTAGAAGAGATAAAAGAGAGGGAGGAATGTAGTGAATATTATAAAAAGAAAGAGGGGAAGGGAAGACAATATGAAGGAGAGAAGCGACAAGAGGAGACAAAATAAACAAGAGGAGAAACAGGAGAATCAAGAGGAGGCAAGAGAAACAAGAGGAAAGACAAGGGGAAAAGGAGAGACAAGAGAAAATAGAATAGGTAAAAAACAAACAATATGGTAGAGAGAGGGAGAGAGAGCGCGCGCGTCTTTTTATCTGGTGATGAATACTGACGTTCATTATATTATTATGGTAAGGGAGGGGAGAAAGGAAAAAGAAAATAAGAGAGCTCTGCGTCCTAAACACCTGCGTCGCAACTTGACATTAGAACTACTAGCACATACTTGGGTAATATATAATATGACGAAACTGACCAGATGTATTCAATGTACTGTATATCCATTATGTAAATTGATTTATTATATCTATGTACAATGTTGAACAAATATATATAAAGATAACTTCAAACATTATCACTGAAATAAACTACAAATCCTGAAAAAGTAAATTATCTTTAATACTGGGAATATATTATATATATATATATATATATATATATATATATATATATATATATTATATATATATATATATATATATATATATGCCACAGCAAAGAGTCCCTCAAAGACAAACGTAATGATGCCTTGGAACACTTATCTTTTGATCTAACAACTATTTCCAATTGGGGCAGAGAAAACCTTGTTGCCTTTATTGCTTCCAAAACCCAATTTCTCCGTCTGTCTACCCGTCCGGAACTCCCAGCGGACTATCCCTTATTCTTCAACCATACAAAAATCAATCCTTCAACTTCTCTCAACATTATTGGTGTATCTTTTTCTTCTGCTCTCACTTGGAAGGACCATATTACCAATCTTGCTAAGGCAACCTCCCAGAACCTGGGTGTGCTCATCCGCCTCAAGGGGTTCTTTACACCTGCACAGCGTCTTGCTCTGTACAGGGGCACGGTGCGTCCTTGTATTGAGTATTGTTTACATGTGTAGGGAGGATCCTCTCACACCGCACTCCTAGACAAAGTAGAAAGGAAGGCTTTTCGTATCATTAACTCCACTCACCAAAGCTCTGCAATCTCTCTCTCTCCGCCGCAATTAGTGGAGCAGATAACTGCAAATTTCAGGAGAATCGTTCATTTCCGGAAACAAGCACCAAATTTGGCACACATACTCCTTGGGGATTGCTCTTTTGATAAAACCCGTTAGCCACCTAAAAATTCAAGATGGCGGCCATTTTTCAAGATGGCCGCCATTGAATATACAGAAATATTGCATTTCGCAATAAAATCGCAAAGACTTGTCCTATTTGAATGATCTTGGTGTCAAATCATACATTTTTCACTATGTAGAATCCTAATTTGGAACCATGGACTTACTCACTAACTTCCTTGTACCATAATATCAGTCCCGGAATCCTAATATTCTGCTAAATTCGAGGTTCATGTTACGTCTGACTCGGCTAAAATGCATGGTAGTGTATATCGTAGTAGTGTTAGAGGTTTAGTATGTGTAGCATCTTCCTGTACAAGGCTTCCAAACTGGACATGACACGATTCGGTGGGGGGGGGGGGACTTGCAGCGGAAGGTGTAGAGTATGCGGTGGGGGGGGGGACTTGCAGCGGAAGGTGTAGAGTATGCGGGTGGGGGGGGGGGACTTGCTGCGGAAGGTGTAGAGTATGCGGTGGGGGGGGGGGGACTTGCAGCGGAAGGTGTAGAGTATGCGGTGGGGGGGGGGGACTTGCAGCGGAAGGTGTAGAGTATGCGGTGGGGGGGGGGGGACTTGCAGCAGAAGGTGTAGAGTATGCGGTGGGGGGGGGGGACTTGCAGCGGAAGGTGTAGAGTATGCGGTGGGGGCGGGGGGACTTGCAGCGGAAGGTGTAGAGTATGCGGTGGGGGGGGGGACTTGCAGCGGAAGGTGTAGAGTATGCGGTGGGGGGGGGGGGGACTTGCAGCGGAAGGTGTAGAGTATGCGGTGGGGGGGGGGGACTTGCAGCGGAAGGTGTAGAGTATGCGGTGGGGGGCCGGGGGGGACTTGCAGCGGAAGGTGTAGAGTATGCGGTGGGGGGGGGGGACTTGCAGCGGAAGGTGTAGAGTATGCGGTGGGGGGGGGGGGGGGACTTGCAGCGGAAGGTGTAGAGTATGCGGTGGGGGGGGGGACTTGCAGCGGAAGGTGTAGAGTATGCGGTGGGGGGGGGGGGGGGACTTGCAGCGGAAGGTGTAGAGTATGCGGTGGGGGGGGGGGGACTTGCAGCGGAAGGTGTAGAGTAGTAGCTCAACAGAGCGGATGTCAACGCACAGCCAGGGCACACTGGTGGCACCGCTGCTGTGAAACTCAGCATGGGGTTCAGTATCAGCTGAATAATTAGTTTAGTGTAGCTAAATAATTAGTTTAGTGTCCCAAATGCTGTCTAATAAGCCCCGCATCAGTTAGCTACTGTAGATTACATGTAGTTTAACATAGATGTTTAGTTAGATAGCCGCGCCTGAATTGACAGGGTGTGCCAGCGCGGGAGAGCCGAGCCAAGGGTAACGGGGCTTTACATTGCTTTGCATGTAGTTACCTGGATGGTGTACAGATCGCATGGGACTTAAATGATACTGGATGAACGATCGGGCTAGGTGTAGGTCATATATTTTTATTCCAGAACCTAGTCGTATCCCATACCTTATTGTGCATGATTGTGATCAAGGTGGTAAATGGATAACCCCTCGGCCTTGATTCACTGAATACAGATAATTATCATACTGTGATTATCTGTTTTATCTGTTATCATATAACATACTGTGTTATATCATACTGTGATTATCTGTTATATACTGTGATTATCTGTTATCTATTATATCTGTGTTACAGATAATTATCATACTGTATTCACCAAGATGGCAAATACAGATCCAGGACGGTCTAAATTCCGGACTGACTGGAGCAAGTGATGTCTTTGCCAGAAGAAGAAGAGTGAAGAGCTCAAGTCACCACGTGCACAACAACCACAAGAACATGATGGCTACACTACTATTCCCCTCTTTCACGCAATTAATGAGATGCCTATTGTTCTGGATCCAGCCAGACTTGATGATGGTGGTGGCATTGAAGAAACTCTGAGGAGGAACAAGGCGCAGTATCACCAAAGTTGTCGCCTTATGTTCAACAACACGAAACTGGAAAGAGCCAGAAAAAGAAGAGCAGAGAGTGCTCAGCCAGTAGAATGCCAGACCAAGCTGCGTAGAACCAGCCTTGAAGGCCAAACGTGTTTTATATGTGACAAAGAAGCCCCATCCTCTGAACTCAGACAAGTTATGACGATGAACCTCAATAACAGACTTAATGAATGTGCCCAAACTTTAAATGACGGAAAACTTCTTGCAAGACTCAGCGGTGGAGATGCTATTGCACAGGAGCTCAAATACCATTTTGCATGCTTGACAGACCTGTACAATAGAGAGAGGACGTACCTCAGAGCCACCAAGAGACTGGAACAGGAACGTGCACCCGAAGAGGATGCCCACCCACAGGCATTCTCAGAGCTAGTCACATATCTAGTGGAGACCACCAGATCTGGCGAGGGTCCTGCAGTCTTCCGACTTGCAGACATAGTTCACCTGTATGCCCAGCACCTGGAACAGCTAGGTGTTGATGCACCTGCTGTCACCTCCACAAGACTGAAGAAAAAACTGCTGTCAGAAATACCTGAGTTGGAAGTGCACAAGCAGGGAAGGGATGTTCTTCTGGCTTTCCAGAAAGATGTGGGCTTTGTCTTGTCAGAAGCCTCTGACTATTATAGTGAAGCTATTATCCTTGGCAAAGCAGCTAACATCTTGCGAAGACATATGCTGGACCACAAGTCCACATTTGATGGAACCTTCCATGAGGGGTGCATCGAGCAGGCCATTCCACTCACTCTTCTTCAGTTTATGGCCATGCTTGAACACGGAGCGGACATCAAATCTCAACTGAGGTTTGGCGCATCAAAGACAGATCTAGCAATGGCTCAGCTACTTCAGTACAACTGCTACGCAAGGTACAAAGAAGGAGCAGCAACTCACAGACACTCCAAAGACAGAGAGATCCCATTCCCTGTTTACATGGGGATGTCCGTCTACACAAAGACCAGAAAGAGAAAGTTGGTGGAAATGCTTAACGAGCATGGCATCAGCATTTCATACGACAGGGTGCTACAGATATCTGCACAGCTGGGAGATGCAACGTCAGCAAGTACGTGGAGGATGGGGTGGTCTGTCCTCCAGTTCTGCGAAAAGGGCTGTTCACCACATCAGCCATGGACAACATAGACCACAATCCCACTGCAACGACAGCGACCACTTCTTTCCATGGAACCAGCGTCTCTGTTTTCCAGCACCCATCCAAAGAATACAAAGGTGAAGAGTGTGGACAGCTGAAATTCGGAGAGGAGAAAGTGAAGACAGTTCCAGAACTTCCAGACTCCTTCACCAATGTCCGGCCCGCCTTCTTCACCAAGAAGAAACCCTCTCCTCCCCAGAGTGGTGTGACACACCCAGACACCAGTCTGCTGAGGCCACAACTGGCAATGGAGTATGAGTGGCTGGAGAAGGTCACTGTGACAGATGGGCCAGTGGATGTGACTTGGTCAGCCCACCATGCTTCACAGAAGAGAGGAAAGCCATTTGAGGTCAGCATTACATCACTTTTGCCTCTGCTGCGAGATCATGCCCACTCGGTTGCTACAGTCAAGCATGTGATGGACAAGATCAAGGAGATAGTGGCATTTCTGAACCCCGGTCAGGTGCCAGTCATTGCTGCTGACCAGCCAATATATGCAGTAGCCAAGCAGGTCCAGTGGCACTGGCCTGAAATCTACGGTGAGGACAAGTTCGTCATAATTTTCGGAGGCTTGCATATTGAGATGGCGGCACTGAAGTCCATTGGAACTGTACTCCAGGACAGTGGTTGGACAGGAGCCCTCTTGGAGGCAGGGATAGCATCTCCTGGGACAGCAGATTCATTTCTGACAGCTTCGAGCATCACTAGGACACGACAGATGCACCAGATAACAGCATGCAGTCTGTACAAGCTTCTGAAGGAAGCCCACACGGACTACTCGAAAGAGACAAATGAACAACCCGAAGAGGTGCCTAGCTTCGAAGCTTGGTGTGAGCATCGCAAACTGCAAAGTCCCCAGTTTCATTTCTGGTATATGGTGCTGTCAATGGAACTGGTGATCCTCTTGTTGATCCGATCATTCAGGGAAGCCAACTTCTTCCTGTACTGTCAGTCACTGGCTGAGCTGATACCGTACGTCTTTGTCACATCCTGCTGCCCTCAGTGATGGTGGAAAGCTCCACACCTGTCAGAAATCCCACATCACTACCATTCTTCAGAGCCAAGTTACAACCCCTGAGGCAGAGCCAGACGCCGACACCATCATCATTGATGGTGCAGCGTTGGTAAACAGTCTGCCCCCACGGAGTTCAAAGACGTTCGAAGAGTACGCAATGCTCGATGTCCTTCCTAGAATACAAGCATACTCTACCAAGTACAAGAGAACAGACATTGTGTTTGATGTCTACCGGCCATCTAGTCTGAAAGCTGAAACTAGATCAAAGCGAGGACGCGGGGTGAGATGCAGGGTGACAGGGAAGGGCAAAATTCCCTCAAACTGGCGAAACTTCCTGAGAGAAAATGACAACAAAGCCGAGCTGTTCAACTTTCTGGCTGATAAGATTGCACGTGTGGCCACACCAAATGTGGTCATTGTGACCAAGGAAGAAGATGCTGTCAGCAACCGCACTATCAATCTGGCTGGGGTGGCACCGTGCAGTGATGAAGAAGCTGACACGCGGATCTTTGTGCATGCCAGGCATGCAACAGAAGCAGGCAGCAAAGTCATCATGGTCAAAGCCAGCGACACAGATGTTGTCGTCATCGCAGTCAGTGTTCTGCAGGCACTTCAGGAGCTAGGTCTGCAGCAGTTGTGGGTTGCCTTTGGCCAAGGACAGAACCTGAGGTGGGTTCCTGTACATGACTTGTGTTGCACTCTTGCAGAAAAGAGCAAAGGGATGCTCTTTTTCCATGCCTTCACTGGCTGCGATGTCGTTTCAGCATTCCGTGGCAAAGGGAAGAAGTCTGCTTGGCAAACCTGGGATGTTTGTGATGAGGCTTCCGGTGTCTTCAGCAAACTCAGCCAGTACCCACCGGTAGTTGATGATGAAGACCTGGAGACCTTGCAGAAGTTCGTGGTCATGATGTACGACAGATCCAGCACAGCTGAAGGTGTCGATGATGCGAGGTTGGACATGTTTGCTCGGAAG
Source organism: Paralithodes platypus (assembly GCA_032716605.1). Classification (NCBI taxonomy): domain Eukaryota; kingdom Metazoa; phylum Arthropoda; class Malacostraca; order Decapoda; family Lithodidae; genus Paralithodes; species Paralithodes platypus. Next base: position 31,077,458 of record CM064523.1, read on the forward strand.
CAGAGGCCGTACGAAGCCATTCCTCCAACCCGAGCAGCACTGAAGCAGCATGTGAAGCATGCTGCCTACCAGGCGGGCTGCATCTGGAGTCAGTCAACAGTACATCAACCAGAAATGCAGACTCCTGCCAACTGGGGCTGGACCAAGAAAGGAGATCTGTGGCAGATCGTTTGGACAGAGCTCCCACCCATTGCAGAGAGTTGCCAGCAGCTGACCAAGTGTGGATGCAAGTCGGAATGCTGCGGTCGATGCAAATGCTACTGCTTTGGTCTGACCTGCACGGCACTGTGCAGCTGCAGATGCGAGGTTTAGAAGTGTTGTAGTATACTCATCCAGGCAGCAAGACAATAAGTGACAAACAAGTATAGGCCTACTGCCTACATGTACTATTGTGGACATAAGTCCTGCTACACCTGCCTGCCAGAGAATCGCGAATTGTGTTGGTAACATTGCTTACCCTCCCGCCCCCCCACTCCATTTCTTCGGAGAAGAAATCGACTCAGCACAGGACAACCAGGAAGGAGGACCGAAGACAGCGAGGGCGGCAACCTGCGAAGGAATTAAATGCTAATCTGTCAAGAACCGCGAATTTGGATAAAGCTCCACCAACACGACCCAAATTCAAAACTGCCAGGGATAACGACCGAGGACCGATGTCAGCCATGAATGTAAATGTAGATCCGATCAGAACCAAAAATTTGATTAAAGAACGTTCTGTGAGTTCTAAAACCGCAACGTTAAAGGTTTTCTATGCAAACGCTCGTAGCATACGCAATAAATTTTCAGATTTAGAGGAACTAGTGTTTACTGAAAATTATGATGTGATTGGTATAACAGAATCTTGGCTCAATACAGTAGATAGAGACTTTTTAGCAGAGTATTCACTTCCCGGTTATGTAATGTTTGAGAAAAGCAGAATAAATACAAATGGAAGTGGCGTTTTATTTTATATCAAAGAAAGTCTTAACCCGACCCTCTTGTCAAAACCTCAAATTGTGAACGTCGACACATCTTTTGTGCTAATAAAGAATAATAAAGGTACAAAAATAATACTTGCATTAATATACAGACCTCCAGCTCAATCAGTGCAAACTGACCGAGAAATTTATGAACAAATTGCAGATGTAAGTAACTCACAAGATACCGTATTTTTTGGCGACTTTAATTTACCTGTGACCAAGTGGGGCGATACTCTTACTTCACACTCCGGACATGACTTGTATACGAACTTGCAAGAGAGTTCGCTTTATCAATTTGTTCGAACACCGACCCGTGGTAATAACGTTCTTGACATTGTACTTGCAACAAAAGAAGAATTAATAGAGAATTTGAATGTTGGTGATGAATTCAGTAACAGCGACCATCGTACGATAACTTTCACTTTAAACTTTACTAGTAACGAACCAAATAGTAGCATCGAAAAAGTCCCTAATTTCAAGAAAGCAAACTTTCATAAACTTAGAGCTATGTTTAAAGAAACTGACTGGAGCTTTTTAATTAACAATAACGACATAAATACATCTTGGAAGTTATTCGAAACCACTTACCTAAAAGCAGTGCAAGACTGCATACCATCGAAAATACGGCGTCCAGGCCATAATCATAAGCCCAATTGGTGGAAAAAAGATATTTCAAACTGCCTGCTTGCTAAAAAATTTGCTAATGATAGATTCAAATCCTCACAAAATGACGAAGAACGGGCGAAATTTGTAGAGCTACGACGCAAAGCCAAAAAGTTAATTAAGCAAAGTAAAAAGGCCCTAGAGTTACATATTGCGAATCAAAGTAAAACAAACCCGAAAGAATTCTATAGTTATATCAGAAAGAAAAAAGTAGTTACTTCAACTGTTGGACCGTTAGTCGATGAAAATGGAGAATACACCAAAGACGAAGTACAAATGAGTAATGCCCTCAATACCTTCTTTGCATCAGTTTTTACAACAGAAGACCTCAGTGATATCCCTACACCATCGCCGATTCAGATTGATAATTCAGATGTTCTAAGCAATATCACCGTTACAGAGAGAGAAGTATTGAATTGTTTAGATAAACTCAAGGTAAATAAAACGCCTGGACCTGATACAATCTCGCCTAGAGTTCTAAAGGAAGCTAAGGATGAGCTCTCCAAACCACTGACATTACTATTCAATAAATCCTTGCAGTCTGGAACTATGCCTGATCAGTGGAAGATAGCCAACGTAATACCGATATTAAAAAAAGGCAGCAAATCCCTACCCAGTACTATCGTCCAATTAGCTTAACCTCAGTTGTATGTAAAATGCTAGAAACGGTCATAAGAGACAGACTCGTAAATCATTTAGAGGAAAATAACATACTTAAAGATACTCAACACGGCTTTCGTAAAAAACGTTCCTGTTTAACAAACCTCTTAGACTTCTTCCACGATATCCTCAACCTCTACGATGAGAGTAAAGCTGTAGATATTATATACCTTGATTTTCAAAAGGCCTTTGACAAAGTTCCCCACAAACGTTTACTGCTAAATCTAAAAGCGCATGGAATACAAGACTGTGTGTTGAAATGGATAGAAAATTGGCTCAGCGACAGAAAGCAAAGAGTAGTCATAAACGGTAAGGCATCTAAATGGACCAATGTAAGTAGCGGGGTACCCCAGGGATCGGTACTAGGACCAATTCTCTTTCTAATTTACATCAACGACATAGATGAGGGTCTCACCTCTACAATCTCAAAATTTGCTGACGGTACAAAAATTGCAAACAGCGTACTCTCAAAAGATCAAGTTGACGATATGCAACACAATCTAGATAAATTGTCACATTGGGCCCAAATTTGGCAAATGAGTTTCAATGCGGATAAATGTAAAGTACTACATATCGGATACCTAAATGAGAAAGCAAACTATTCGATGAATGGCACTCAGCTTAAGAATGTAAACAGAGAAACCGATCTGGGAGTAACAATATCGAGTAACCTAAAACCGAGTCAACAATGTTCAGAAGTTGTTAAAAGGCAAACAAAATAATTGGCTTTATAGGCAGATCATTTGAGCATAAATCCAAAGACGTAATCCTAACCCTTTACAATTCCTTAGTCCGCCCTCTTCTGGAATACTGCGTTCAATGCTGGTGCCCTTATTACCAAAAAGACATAAACAAGCTAGAACGAGTTCAACGTAGAGTTACCAAAATGATACCTAGCCTAAAGAACAAACCATACGAAGAGCGAAGAGCGTCTTAGAGAATTAAATCTATTTCCTTTAACCCAGCGCAGATTAAGAGGTGACTTAATTCAAGTGTTCAAAATCATCAAAGGCATCGACAATATGAACTGTAGTAAGTACTTCACTATCGACCAATCTAATTACACGCGGGGAAACGGTTGCAAAATTATTGGTAAATCTTTTAACTCACACGAATCTAAGAATTTCTTCTTCAATCGAGTTGTCAACTTGTGGAATGGGCTTCCCCGAGACGTCATAGACTGCAGCACCGTTGATTCATTTAAATTCCGCTTAGACAAATATCTCGCATCAAACCCGCGACTGACTGCGTTTGTAAATGATAACTTTATTTTATCCTCCCCTCAGTTACTAACCCATATGTCCCCTACTAACTTCCTAGTCCTGCCACGTTAGTGGCAGGGCAGTAGTTCCCTTTCCAATGTTCCCTTACCCACTCTAAACCACTGTTTGGACACTTGATCCTCAGTGTTTTGGAGGACAAGCAGCCTAGAAGGGTCACTAAATCTGTTGTTGCTTGATTTCCTTTGTACTCCTTTGTACTCCATCCCCACCCTTCCACGCTCTCTCATCCAAGCCCCTCCTTCCCTCTTTCTTTCCTTCTTTCTTGTTTTCACGTCTATAAACTCCTTCCCATGGATCACTTTCCACCACTATTACAACGGGATGATAAATCTTTCCCTTCCTACTCTCTATTTCTCCTTCCTTAATCGAATCATTGTATTTGTATGCGTGTTTATCAAATCTTCCTAAAATTAAATATCATAGCGTTCATTAATCATTACGTTACATATTTCATGTTCATATTTGCCATTTTATATAAACCTAGCACAATGTAATCCATTATGATCCATTTGAAGATAGAGCTTTGTTAACCATATATGTTATCTAAGTCTAATACAATTGAGACTAATTTACCTTTGCACTCTCATTTCTCAATTCAGCTCTAATTATCTATGCTCATAATATTATATCCCAATGTCTTGAGTATGCATGGGTTTCACTGTTAAAGTTTATATAGTATTAAGATATATAATTGACAAACATAAAATAGGTTCCTTGATTCAATTCATTGAAAATTAAAGTTAAAAATATATGGTTACGTGTGTATTCTCAATATTAACCTGTCAACCCACCTCCCTCTTAACTTCGGTATACCCCCACTGAACTATTCACGTTTCGTAACTAGTTGACTCAAACACACGGCCACAGATATTAAATGTGTCTCACATTACACATACTTGCATGTTATATTCTTACTGGAGGAGATTTGTCGGTTTTCATCTGCCCCAGCGAGTGCTGCTTCCCCCGAGATTAACCCCTTCCGTACCAGGGTTGGGTTAAATTTTAGTTTAGCTATATCTAAACAATCTCATGCAGCCAAGGAAGGATCTGTGGTATTTAGAATGGGTAATTGAGCTTGTTTTAAGCCATTGTATTGTTACACTTCCTTCTTAACTTAATATACCTATACTCCATTCACTGGAGAGGATAAGATTAAAGTGTTGGGTGAGGCCATCTGTAAGTGGTGAACAGAGTGCTTCGGTTCTCCCTCCTTCCGAGTGGTTAGATGGGCCAGCAAAGGGTGGTCTAGTTCTTCTTGTTAATTGGATTAACATAAACTAATACCTAAGTACAGTTCAATTAAATATATATTGGATTAACATAAACTAATACATAAGTACAGTTCAATTAAATATATATTGGATTAACATAAACTAATACCTAAGTACAGTTCAATTAAATATATATTAGATTGCATGCATATAATAAATGCACCATAATCATTTCGGCCCTGTTGCATCATAACGATGGGGCAAACTAATATGCCAATATGGTATGAAATTTGAGTAGGCTATATTCAATAAGGCAATTGAGACGAATAAATAAGTTGACCATAAGGCGGTGGAAATTTTTAAAAATATAATGCTTGAACTATATCAAAATTATAGAAATAAATTGTCTGTATTTATAATAATGACGAGTGAAGTAGCTTAAGGGATGTCGTTGCGTAGCAGGTGAATTTCTATATCATAGAGCAGAGGACCTGGGTGTACCTTAGCTAAGCCATGCATGACTGGAAACTTTATATTTACCCATTCAGTACCGGGGACATCTAATGTAATTCTCTACAGCTATAATTAGACTATTTTATGTAGAACTGGAAGGGTCTGTGGTAGTTAAGGTGTTATTTGCGATAGTCTGTAGCATTTCATATATTAGACACCCTTTCTTTAGCTTAGTCCATACTGTATCGGCGACGTCTTTCTAATTGTATTCTAGCTACATGTAGACGAAATTGTGCAGTTTAAGAAGGATCTATGGTAGTAAATAAGGTTAAGTGAGGTAGTCCGGAGCCTGTTGTTGCTGGAGGCTCTTTGTAAACTGACTAAATCTTATAGTAGCAAGAATGAAAATAAAGAGACATCGCCGGTACAGAAGGGGTTAATAATATTGTCTAATATTTGCCAGCATATGATGCAAAGGATATGACCAGTACTGAATAAGTTAAACCTCATGATCGTAGCGTTAATTTGATGAAGATATTCATAAGGAGATGCTGGAACCCCAGTTTAATTTGGCTGGCTTCCCCCACTGTTTCTATTTGTGCCTCACTTGCACAGAGTAATTCAGCTGATTCCCACAAACACCTCCTCCTATTCATTTTACTACACTTAGCAACCACATCACACTTCTATTCAACAACCTAAATTACCTTGATTTTGTCTGTCTGTCAATCTTTCAACCTTCGGGGGGACATTTGTTGCAGGCGGCTTTGTCTTATGTCTCCTTCATTCACATAGACAAAAAACAATAAGAAACAACAAAAATGCCCACACCATTTAAATATACACCAACCAAGGAGAATATTCAAGAAACCAATAACCTTAAGGACCATGACATAGGATATAGATGTAATGGTTAAGGAATCTTGTATATAATTAATATATGATAATTCACCTAATTTATAAATTATGATTATTGGCCTTAATTACTTTTAAGAATTAACGTCCAGTTAGTATATGAGTGTTTCAACGTAATTGATATTGGGCCAAATAGATCATAAGATAAAACCCCTAATTATTCTTTATAGTAATACTAATACTTAAATTAGGCTGTCCTCCAAAGATATTAGATTTTCACTGGACTGGTAGAGGTATTGTTAACCCACTGAGCCCCAGCTAAATATTTATAAATGTACCACCCAGGACCGGCAGATTCTGATTCTTTTTTATTCCAGAAACAATTGCGAATGGGTTAGGAATGAAGGACCGCCCCCTCCCCCCCCCCCTAAAAACGATCAAAAAGGTCAAAAAATGGTCCTACGGAGCCCCCGAAAGTCGATTTTACAAGAGTAAAAAATTGAAGGCAATAACACCCAAAATACCGGTTTTTGCGCGCCCACGCGCACGCGGTTGGACTTTGAGAGTTTCCAACCATCGGCATGGTTGCGTGGGATACTTACACAGTTCCCATACAAATCTGAGCCCTCTAGGTGCCATAGGACCGGAGTAATTGGGACCGGAGTAACACTGACGCAGACGTCTGCGTCGCTGGGGTTTAGCGTTACATACATTGCTGACGCAAACAGTGCGTCGCTGGGGCTCAGTGGGTTAAACACGCAGCGGAAATGTTTCGAGTTCGATTATCGTGTTGTCTAACAATGAAAGTACCGGTAAATTTTTTGGTTTTCCATGCAACACGTCATTAAACTAAGGGCACTTTTGATATAACCCTATTTATACACGGTAGCATATATTCGTGAAAAGATATTTGGTTTCTAAACATTGTTAAATTTGTTGTAGCTACTAGGTGTATACACCTTACATTAATTTGCTGAATATTATTCTCAATCCAATATTTCACATTTTATGCTGTGAATGCTAAATGTTAAAGTTGGTTACATATTACATAATACCCTGTTCTTTAATAATAATGATAATTTTAGAGATTCCACAGCCAAGGAGTGTGTTGTGGTTTCACCATATACTATATTGCCCAGGTAGTTTGCTTTACAACTTATTATCATAATAATATGATGCAGAGCAGTTCTTATTTTGAGTCAAAGGTCCTTTTTTTATTACAAATTATGAACGTGCACCTCAATATAACACATATGTTTTGTTCTTTGTGAGTGGGGGAGACAAAAGGCAGAACTGCCTGTGACTAGTGCCTCCCCTAAAGTTGAAACTGACCGGGCCAAAATCAAGGGATGTTCGAGCCAAAATACCTGGACACACGGAGTTTGAAACAATTTAAGTCATAGTAAGAGGGAAAGACTGATTCTGGGAGAGAGTTTCAGAGCTCAGCTGTTGAATAGAAGAAAGGTTGAGAATAACGTTTCACTCTTGGGTTTGGAGAGTTGCACAGAGTAGGGGTGGGATTGTGTTGCAGGAAGGGTGCTACGTGCTCTACGAAGAGGGGGTGGTATACACTTAGATAGTTCTGAGGAACATTGATTATTGTAATAGCGGTAGAATAGTGAAACAGATGCAACATTGCAGCAAAGAGAGAGATATTGCAGATAATTGGTGAGTGGACATGAGCTACTGAGACGGAAGGAAGGCTTTCCTTTCTACTTTGTCTATAAGTGCTGTGTAAGAGGATCCTCCCCACACGTGTGAACAATACCCTATACATGGATGCACTGTGCCCCTGTACAGAGCAAGAAGCTGCGCAGGGGTAAGGAGCCCCCGGAGGCGGTTGAGCACACTCAGCTTCTGGGAAGTTGTTTTAGCAAGAGTAGTAAAATGATCTTTCCAAGAGAGAGAGAGAAGAAAAAGAGACACTGATAATATTAAGAGAAGATGAAGTAAAATTACTATAAGTTCTCGGATATATTTGTTCATTATCTCGCTTGTATTTATTTTGTGATATATACGTTATTAATGTGTTTCATGTGATATTCTATGGATCTTAAGATTCGGATAGCACGTTAGGCTATTTAGTAATAAATTCAATTCCTAA